>JAJPUD010005746.1:0-61761 GCA_023553655.1 Myrmecobius fasciatus
TTTTTTTTTAAAGTGTGTCCTGTGCATAGCTGTCACTCCCATCCCACCCTAGCCTCTTCCCCATTTACCAGCATACAATTTCTGTGAGTTAGGGGATCTTTAAAGTTCTTTCTCATTATGAGAATCTTGAGAGATTGAAGAGTTCTGAGTTCCCTTTATATTCTGATATTCCAAGTTCTAAATTCTTTTCCATCTTTGACGTTTTATATTCCACATTCCTTTCTAGTTCTAACATTCAGTGTTCTATCAGTTCTTTACTAGCTCTGACATTCTAAGGACCTTTGTAGTTCTAAAATTTTATTTTAAATTGCATGTGGGACCATGAGAGTTGCTCCATCTAATTCCTTGGAGATTTGAGCCATTGTTTGTAAAACCTACATGATAAGCCTTTATGAATCAGATAGACCAACATCCCTTGTGTCCCATTTAGCTATATCTCCTTGTCTTTGGAGGTATTTCCACAGTGGTGTACTAGAAGGTGTACTGGACTGAGTCAGGAGTTGTAGATTTAAATTCTGAGCCTTGTCACCCACAAGTTGTATAACATTAGTTAAATTATTTAATCTCTCTAATCTTGGCCAGGGTCACATACTTAATATGTAGTAGTGGATAGGAATAATGATATTTATATTACCTCTTAAGGTTGTTGTGGGAACCAAATGAAATAATGTATGTAAGGTACTTTGTAAGCGTAGGATTCTATAGAACAGAAAAAGATTATTGTACGTAATATTGTACGTAATTATTGTACGTAATCTCTGTTAAGATCAGCTTGCTTTTCTAGTAAAATATGTAATAAATTCAACATATAAACTTCAAGGTTGTCCTGTTTGTATTTCCTTCTGGCTTCCCTTCTATTTCTTGCTGTGCATTTGAAAAAAATGCTTTAATGACCTTTCCTTCCCCTTTTTCTGCTTCCTTTTTCTTTTCTCCTTCCTTTTGTACTCTCTAGCTCTAAATCCTATGTGAAACAAGCCTTCCTGTATTCATTTGCCTTAAAGAGGATTGATGCATTTATTTATTTAGATTAGAGACATTGTTAATTAAAAATAAGGCAAAATTGTATAGGATCCTGAATGTGGAAAGAGTGGACTGTCCTAGGTACACCTGTTTACCTGTGAAGCCAAACTCTTCATTCTTGCCTTCACCTGAGGCAAGATAGGGGATGCTGATTGGGTAGTAGAATTAGAACTAAAGTAAAGGATTTTTTCCAGTGAAGTAAGAGAGCCAGGAGATTGAGGCCCAGTTCCTTATATATTTTCAGGGGAAGAACAAAGTTATGAATTCTATAATTGTCATTCCCCTTTGTTATTTTGAGCATATCTGTTTCCCTAGCTGGCAAAAGTAAACTTAGAAAAATGTTATATTACAAATCCATATAGCAGGGAGTTGTCCCCTGTTTGTTAATACTGGACTCATTTTTCTCATGTGTTCTTGCATGGTTTATCCCATATCTGTGGGCCATTCCTGGATAGGGAATATTCCTGTTAGGGATAGACAGGAAGTTTATTATGAGTCTGGTACATGGAGCCTTTAGGATGAAAGAACTGCATAGGAGAGAATAATGATAATAACAATAATAATAACTGGCAATTACATAAAAATGATTTAAGATTTACAAAGTTCTTTACAAATATTTCAATTGATCTTCACTACAATTCTGAGAGGTAGTTGCTATTCTTATCTGTATTTTATAAATAAGAAAACTGAGGCAGAGATTAAGTGATTTATCCAGAATCACACAATTAATATATGTCTAAGATTGGATTTGATCTCAGATCTTCTTGACTATAGGTGCAGCACTTTAAACTACTCTTGACCAGTACAGCCTAGCTACTTCCAGAATAAGATCTGCTATGTTAACTTTGGAAATCAGATTTTCTCTGATCCATAAAGAAAACCTAGTGTCTTTTTTTTCCTTTTAAAAGAAGAAATCTAAAAAAAAATTAAAAATAAATAAAAATAAAAGAAGAAATCTAGTCCAGAATCATGGCAGACACCAAATTGTTTAGAGTTATGTGTGTTTGGCCTTTGCAATGGTTCTGGAGCGGTCCTCAGGAAGGAATTGTTCCTGAGATAGCTCTCCTGCAGTATATTTAATGCAAATGTGTTTCTGTCAATATTTAGGGTGCATAGCCTTTTTGTTTCAATGATTATTTCCTTAAACAAATTTGTGGCGGAAGATTTTACTGAGAAGGTCCAATACTTCCTTAGTTTCAATTTCCCTCCTTGTGGCTTGGACTTCCTCCTCAGAAGGCTGCTATCACACAGGCAAGTTCCAGGCCTCCTCCTGCCCCTTATCCCCAATGTTCCCAGAAGGGCGTTCTGTTCTCTGACCTCAGACACTCATAGCTGCTGGGCCAGTTCTTGCAGCTTTCTATTTTCTGAGAAATCATCTCAGATTAAATCTTAATTCTTTTCTTATAACCTGTGGCTGACCCTTTCCTAAGAGTCTGTGGGGAAAGTGTGTGTGTGTGTGTGTGTGTGTGTGTGTGTGTGTGTGTGTGTTTTAAGAGACCTGCCCAGGAAAGACAGGGGTATTAGAGGTGTTTAGGCCTTAATGAGGAGCCAGTCTAGCTCACCGGCTGACCTAGGAGAGACATATTCTATGGACTCTGGCCTCTGCTTCCAGTAATGGGTATTTTCTCCCATTCCTGTCTTTTTTCCTTCTCTGAGCCTTGGTCCTGAATCCTTGGCAACATTACCTTCAATCGGGCCATACTGAGGAACCCTCTCTACCCAATGACACTCACTTGGTCATGGTCATTGTCTACCTGGCAGCAGTCACAGGCACACAGAAGTGATTCAGAGGTGAAGTTTCTCTTGTTATTCTATTTTCTTTTTGCTTCCAGGCTAGTGAGAGCCCTGTCTCTAAGCTCTCCTTCTACTCCCTTCTTGGGCACAGAACTCAGCTTCAAATAGAAGCCAGTTTTCTAGGAAATTTCCCTGTGCTGCCCTTCCTTATGGCTGCTCCCTACCCCCCCCCAGTTCCCCACCTGGACTTTGCTTTTTCCCCCTCCTGGATGGAGAGCTAGCCTTGGAGCAAAAATAACCTGGCTTCAAGTTCCCCCTCTGACACAGCAGACTAAAAACATTGGGCAGTCATTACCCCTAACAGTTTAGGCAGTTCTCAAAGATTGATGCAGAGGAAGTCTCAGATTGTATTGGGAGCATGAATTTCCTCAGCTAGGATTTTATTATTTATACTAATGAAATCTCTGGCCCATACCCTTTCTGAACCTCTTCCTGGCTGCCCTTGCTCTGCTCCAGACTTATTCTTTCTAGATATTCATCCTCCTCTTTTCCTCTATTACACATTATGCATGTTTAAGGTCAAATCCATCCTTATCAATAATTATTTCCTGTCAAGTTTATGAGATTTTTCATATGAAAGGGGGTTCCAGTTTGTTTTTTTAAAGAAGTTTTTCATTTGGAATTGGTTAAAAAGAAAAAGAAATTGTTTTAGCAGAATCATTGTTTCACCTTTCCTTTGGATGCTGGCATAATATTCATACTAGAACAGTGTTTCAGCAATGGTCTCAGGAAGTCATCATTGATATTATGTTAGAATACTTGTCTTTCAAATTTTTTTTTTCACATAGATTATTCCTCTGGTTCTGCTTACTTTGCTCTTCAGTTCATGCAAATCTTCCCCTATTTCTCTTTTATTTGCCCTTTTGTTCTTCCTTTTGTCATTATAGTACAATGATGGTCATATATATAAAATACAGCATACAATGTGTACATCTATATATACACATATATGCTAAAATTCATTCATCTGTTCTCTAATTGATGGGTACTCCATTAGTTTCTAGTTTATTATATTAAAAATATATTACAAATATTTTTATATAAAGGAATTCTTTTGTTCTTTAATTTCTTTGGGGATTAGGCCTATTAGGCTTGGGTAAGCACAATTTAGTAATTCTTGGGGCAAATTGCTTTCCAGAATAGCTGGACTAATATATTCCTCTATCAATAGTGCATTAGTATGCTTGTTTTCTCACAACTTCTCCAACATTTGTCATTTTCCTTTCTTGTCATCTTTGCCAGTCTAATGAGTGTGGGGTGGAACCTCAGGATTTGTTTTAATTTGCAATTCTCTATTTTCTGTTTGGAACATTTTTTTTTAATATATCTGTTTTGGAACGGCTCTTGTTCTTATAAATTTGAATTAGTTCTTTATATATCTTGGATATAAGACTTCACTATTGAAAAACCTACTGTAAAGATTTTTCCCAGGTAACTGTTCCCTTCTAACTTAATTACATTGGGGTTATCTGAATAAAAACTTTCAATTTTATGTAATCAAAACTACCCTTTTAAATTTTCTATTATCCTTGTTAGCCCTTGATTGATTATTAATCCTTCCTTTAGCCATAAATGTGGATCATTTATTTTTCTTATTCTTCTAATTTCTTTATATTGTGTCCTTTTATTTCTAAGTGATAAATCCATATTTGGGGCTTGTCTTTGTATATCTTGTTGGTCTGTGCCCGATTTCTTTCTAGTTTTCTGAATATTGACTCTACTCTCTTATCCCCGGTAGCTGAGTTGTTTCAGTTTATCAAAAAGTATGTTGCTAGGTTTGTTTGCTTCTATATCTTTTGTACTTTATCCATTACACTCCATTACACTGATCAATATCTACTTTTTTTTTTAATCCATGCCAGATAGTTTTGATGATTACTGTTTTATAGTCTAGTTTGAGTTAGTACTACTGAGTTCTTTTGCTGCTCACTTTTCCCCATTATTTTCCTTGAGATTCTTGACCTTTTATTCCTTCAGGTGAATTTTGTTAATTGTTTTTTCTATCTTTTTAAAGTAATCCTTTGGTAGTTTGATTGGTATGGCACTAAGTGACTTTCTGAAATTTAGGCAATATTGTTTTGCATTCAGACTCTGAATTTGGCTCTTAAGTTTTTAGGCAGGGAGCACAAAAGAGAGAACATTGTATTACATTGCTTTCATTTTTTTGACAGCCAGAAGGTTGAGAAATTCATCCACAGAGACAATATTTCCTGAAATACAAATTTATCACATAGGTCCTTGTGAAAGGGACACTGGGGAGCATAATGTGCATTTTTTTCCAATTGTAACTTTATAAAATCTAAAGAAACAATATCCCAATGGATGGTTTTTTTTTAATTGATGCAGTAAAAAGAAAGAGGGCATGATAACAAATCAAAAGCATTTCTATGGCAAGCCAAAATATTTGTTGAAAGGTCTAGAATTGGAGACATAGAAGACCTAGATGATAGATAAAGTAGTTGGAGGACATTTAAGGGTGGAGGGAGCAGGTAGAATTGACCTTCATTTTAAAGGAAGGAAAGGGACCCACATGTGCAAAAATGTTTGTGGCAGCCCTTTTTGTAGTGGCAAGAAACTGGAAACTGAATGGATGCCCATCAATTGGAGAATGGCTGAATAAATTATGGTATATGAATGTTATAGAATATTATTGTTCTGTGAGAAATGACCAGCAGGATGATTTCAGAGAGGCCTGGAGAGACTTGCATGAACTGATGCTGAGTTAAATGAGCAGAACCGGGAGATCATTATACATGGCAACAACAATACTATATGATGATCAATTCTGATGAACATGGTTCTTTTCAACAATGATGTGATTCAAACCAGTTCCTATTGTTCAGCGATGAAGATAGTCATATACATCCGAGAGAGGCCTGTGGGAACTGAGTGTGGACCACAACACAGCATTTTAATGCTTTCTGTGAATATTTCCATGCATTTTGTTTTCCTCCTTAGGTTGTTTTTTTTTTTTCTCTCTCTCTTTCTAGATCTGATTTTTCTTGCGCAGTAAGATAACTGTATATATATACATATATATATACACATATGTACATAGATTGGATTTGTCATATAATTTAACATATTAGCATGTATTAGATTACCTGTCATCTGGGGGTGGGGGGAAGGAGGGGAAAAGCTTGGAACAAAAAAATGTTTTGCAAAGGTCAATGTAGAAAAATCACTCATGTTCTGTAAATAAAAAGCTTTTAATTAAAAAAAAATTGGAGTTGAATGACAGGACTTTAGTTCCTAGGAAGACTGTGATAAGGTGGTGGGAGAAGAGACAGGATCCCCTTCCAAAGTAATTTAAGAATACTTAGGGAACCAATACAGAGATCATAGGTATGAGGAAGTAGGACATAAGGCAAGGTTAGTTGCATTTTTTAAAAATTAAAACAAATTCCCTCATGGAGATCAAATGACTTGCGGTCACAATGATAACAAAGTAGCAGAAGCAGGATTCAAATCTAGATGTTTTTCTTTTACTCTAGTGATTTTATAGGATCCTAAAATTACTTACTTATACAGTCCTTCTAGATATTCTCCCTATCTCCAGGTCCCACAACTCTCTCAACTCAGCTTAGAGCCATTTCTGATTTTGCCTATTTTATTCTGCCTACATTTGATTAATAAAATAAAATTGAAAAACTTCCTAAGAAAATACCTCTTGCCACTAATAGTTACTTAGAACTCCTTTTGGAGGGTGTACCTTAGGTCTCCTAAACATTTTATCCATCTTGCTTTTTTAGGTAGGAATTGCTTAGGTTGCAACTAGGTGGGCCTGAAATCAGGAAGAATTGAATTCAAATCTGGCCTAGTGCATTTATGAGCTATGTGATTATGGGCAATTCATCAAACCTTTGATTGCTTCAGTTATCTCTAAAATGGGAATAATAATAGCACTTATTCCCAGGGTTGAGAATGAAATGAGACAATATTTGTAAAGTGCTTAGCATAGTGCCTGATACATAGTAGGCACTATATAAATGTTGGCCATGATGATGATGGTGGTGGTGGTGGTGATGGTGATGGTGGTGGAGGATACAATGTTGATTACACCATCTTTAAAATATTCAATGTTTCCCTACAAATTATAGACTGATTAGCTTCATAAATATGTAGTAGAAATAACTTTAAAGTTGGAGGTCTGAGACTCTGTGGCTACTTATTAGCCTTGTGACAAGGAGTAGTAATCATAGAATTTAAAGTTGAAGTAAAATCTTTTAAGGCTCTTTGGTTATAGAGAAGGAAACAGAATCAGAAAAGGAAGTGATTTGTTTGCAGATGTTCATTGGCAGAGCTAGGATTTGAATCTAGGTTTTCCATTTCCAAATCCAGCATTCTTTCCCCTAGTCCACATGCCTTATATCTCCTTATCTGAAAGATGTAAGTACTAGTGCTTATATTATCTACTTCATAGAATTGTAAGAAATAAATGAAATGTGGATTTGACAAATCTTAAAAGCATTCTGTGTCAGCTAAATTATGTTATTATTATTATAGAAATATCATCTCTTACCCTTATTATTTCTTCACATGGCCACTGGCCCTCTCTTTAATGAATATTAAGGTTGTGTGTAGCAGGATTCAGGAACTATTATACAAGTTTTGATCCCTAATGCTCTGTTCTATCTAGTTCATGCAAAACTGTTAAGAGCAGGAGAAAGCTATTAGCAGTGTTTATTGATTGATTACAGCCCTTTGATTCATTAGACAGGAGGCAAAGGAGACAGGAGGAGGTCCCTATAAAGCCTTAATATTGATTCCTGGTTGTTAATGCTGCTTTGGAGCCCATATCAAAATACGACAGTTTAAATCAATTTCCTGACAAACACAATTCCAGGGTACCAAAGCTGCCTTCCAGTTCTTCTTTTGAACTTTTGTCCAAATAATGTAGGGAAAATAGTGAACTGGAAGGAGGCAGAGAGAGGTAGTGGATTTTAGGGGAAGGTGCTTTGCTTTTGAGTCTAAGAAACCAGTGTTCAAAGTCTGATGCTTATTAGTTACAGTACTGATTGTAAACCTTTTAATCTCTTTTAGCTTTGGTTTCGCATTATAAACTGTGGATATTAATAATCTCACTACCTATTTCCAAGCCTTTTTTTTTAAATAAGAAAAGCACTTTTTACATTTTAAACTATAAAAATGTGAATTATTTGTTTTTGTTTTTATTTTGCATTTTACTAAGACTAAAAATAGTCTTAAGCTAATTACCATCATTACCTCCTTTCCTGAGATTAAGTGATTTGCCCAAGATCACGTATCTCAGAAGTGTTAAGTATCTGAGATTGAATTTGAACTCAGATCTTCCTAACTCCAGGACCAGTACTCCTATCCACTGTACCATCTAGCTGCCCCAAGATAGTTATTTCTTTTAATGTTTCAATGATAGCAATCTCTGTGTTTATATCCAGTTTATTTTGTATTTTTTTTGTTGTACACAGTTGTTTTCCTCCTGTCTCTCCCATTACACTGTGAGCTTCTTAAGGGTAGGGACTATTTCTGCCTTTGTATCCCAAATGTTTTAATACAGTAAGTGGCACCTTGCTTGATGACTTAATTTGACAATTCTCTGTTGAGGGATTATGTTTCCATATCTTTTTGGTACATTATGCATTTGGACTCACTTCATCTTAAAGGGGCTCTTAATAATCTGGTTATCTGTGAAAAATCACTGCATCTCTTTTGGAGCCTTGATGTAACCATGTTGTTATTTGTTCATAAGACTTAGAGATGGAAGAGGAATTAGAGTATTGGTTCTCACCCTCTTAGATTGTATCCAGTACTTCCAAACGAATGTGAATGTATGAGTCTCCCTTTTCTTCCATAATATTCCAAGCTTCCACCAGACAAAGAATGATATAGTGCCACGAGCAAAAAATGGTTTGAGAAATACTGCTGAGATCATATATTCTAAGCCTCCATTTTCCAGGTGAGAGAAGAGAAAGCAAGGGACTTACCAGATATTAAGAGCTAGTAACAGAGCCAAGATTTAAATCCAGGGCCCTAATTTCAGATCTAATGTTCTCTTTTTCCTAAACTGCACAACCTGTGTTTTGGGGAGAACACTTCATAATGAGTAGCTCTTTATAGTCATCAAGTGCTATGCAACTGTGAGCTTTTGTAATTATTATTACCAGTCAGTCAGTCAGTCAGTCAGTCAGCATTTATTAAACTTGTACTATGTGCCCGGCACTGTGCTACTCTGGGAAGCAAAAGAAAGTTAAGAAATAGTCTCTCTTCTCTAGGAGCTCACAGTCCCATGGATGAGACAACCTGAAAACAGCTACATACAAACAAGACATTTATACAGGTTAAACTGGAAATAATCAGCAGAAGAAGGCACAAACATTGAGGAGTATCAGAGAAGATTTCTTGTGGAAAATGGCACTTTTATCTATGACTTAAAGCTGAAATAAGGAGAGAGGGAATTCCAGGCATGGGAGAAAGCCAGGGAAAATACTCAAGGATCTGAGACAAATGTTTTCTGCAAGAGCAAAAAGGATGCCAGTTTCACAGGAATGCAGAGTATGTCAAGGTAAGTAAGCTATAAGAAGAATGGAAGGGACTTTAAAAGCCAAACAGATAATTTAATATTGGATCCTGGAGGTCATAGGGAACAATTGGAGTTTTTTAAATATGGAGATATGATCGGTTTTGGCAGCAAATGGGCTAGAATGGGGAAAGAATAAACATTTGCATAAAACCTACTATGTTCGAGGCACTATGACGAGTAACACCCCCCCTTTTAAACAAATATTATCTTATTTAACCCTGGGAGGAGGTATGTGCTATTATTATCCCCATTTTACACTTGAGGAAACTGAGGCAGAGATTAGGTGGCTTACCCATTAGTCACACTGGTCACATAGAGATGTCTGAGCCATAGAATTGAATTTCCTGACTGCAGGCCCATAGCTCTGTCTCCTATGCCATCAGCTGGCTCTGTGGGCAGAGAAGGCAGAGATTTGATGCAAAGAGCTGAGCCATCCTGCCACTACAGTGCTCCAGGTATGAGGTAATAAGGGTCTGCACAAGGGTGGGAGCAGGAATAGAGAAGAGAAGGGGGCATGTACAAGAGATGTTGTGAAGGTACAAAGGACAAGACTCAATAACTGATTGAACATGGGAAGTAAGAGAAAGAGGAGAAAGAAAGGACACAAAGGGGGGGGTGAGCTGGGGAGACTGGAAGGAAGCTCAGCAGGGGAAAAAAGACAAAGAGTTCAATTTTGGAGTTGCTGAGTTTAAGATGTCCAAAAAGAGGTTAGGGCTGGACAAATAAACTGGACAGTAATCTACATAGAAATGATATTGAAACTATGGGAGCTGATGAGATGAAGTGAAATAATGGAGCAAAAGAAGAGAAGATAAGAGGTTCCAATACAAAGCCTAGGGAGATGGACAGCATCTCCCATAGTTAGCAGGTCTGACCAAAATAAAAATCCAACAAAGGAGATTGAAAAGGAGGGACCAAAAAAGTAGGAAGAGAACCAGGAGAGAACAGTTCCATGAAAACCTAGGGAGAAGAGAATGATCTGCAGTGTCAGAGGCTGCAGACAGTGAGGATTGAGAGGAGCATGAGTGAGCGAGCCAGTCCAAAGAAAGAAGGGGAATGCTACAGATACCACACTGAACATCACACCTATGGGTATGGATTTCACTGTCTTGATGGGTGGATTCATGTGTAATCCTGGGCTACAGTTACATGTTATGATTATCAGTCCTTTCTTGTTATGAATGTTCGTTCACTTGAGAAATTTTACAGCTTATTTCTTCTAAAATGTGGTACCTGGGGCTGTACACATTACTGATTTGGGTGTTCAGATCTTAATCAGGACAGAGAATAATAGAATGATCATTTCCCTAGGTCTGGACACCATGCTTTTGTTAATGCCACCTTAGCTCAAATCAATGTTTTTGCTTTTATGTAGCATTGTTTATCATCCTACCCCACTCCATCACCAACTCAGTTTTTTTCACATGAACTGATATCTAGTACATCTCTCCCATCTTATACGTGATCCTTTTAAAATCCACTCATGTCCAATGTTATCTATCCCCATTAGCTTTGTTTCCTCTACAAAATTAATAAGTATACTCATTATACCTTCATCTAAATCATTGATTGAAAATGTTGGATAGAATAAGGCCAGAAATAGAACTTTGCAGCATCTTTCTAGAGACATTTATTATTGATACCATTCCATTAAGACTCTCTGGGTCTGTTCATTCTTCCAGTTTCCTGTGGAGAAGAAAGTGCAAATATCATTATCTTTATCTTACAGATAATAAAACTGAAGCTTAGAGAGGTGGCCAATTGTCCAGAGTTACCCAGATGATTGAAATTGGATTTAATAGGAATTCAGGACTCTTGGTTCCTACTTTGTTGTGTTTTGTATCATGCTAGCCTGACTCCCTAGGTCATGGATATTGGGATGTTGGATTTTGGTGGGTTTTTTTGGTTTGTTTTTAACATCATCATATACCCATGACGACCACAATTGGAAGAACACAGTCCTGAAAATCTCAACCTTTTGCTCTGTTATTACCATAAAAGGGGTGGGGCTGCCATGGCTAGGATAATGATTAATGAGTCTAAGAATATGGCCTATGGGTCCTTTTTTGTGGAGCACAGCCAGTACATAACTAGGATGGTGGATATGATAAATCAACCCAGGCACTTCTGCCCATGACCTAAGAGAAATCTGGGAGGAGACTTGGAGAAGCTGGCAGCGGGCCATGATCTTATACCCAGAAACCCAACTGCCTCCCTTGGAAAATGAACACTGAAGAGTTTGAGGTTGGGCATGAGGGACAGAGATTTCTGAGCCTTGGTCTAACTGCATTCTAGCTAAGCCTAAGCGGTTTTTAAATGGTATTGTTGATATTATCTTTGATGAATCTTCTTTCAGTACTCCAAAAGATTGGGGTGAGTGGGGAGGGTCCTAGTGAACTATGTGGGCTCAGTATAACCCAAACTTTAACTTAGCAACACATTAAGAAAGCCGTGCAACAAGGAAGGTGATAATCCTGATGTCCTCTGCCCTAATTAGATTATATCTGTTCAGGACTTAGTGCTATATTTTAGGTTGAACATTAATGAAGGTCCTTAGAGTATTCATAGAGTTTGGGAGGCTTGGTTATCAAGCCAGAAGAGGGGGAGTTAAGACAGCTAAGGAAGGTGATTCTAGAGGGCAGAATAGGGAAGTATATGATGGTGATTTTATAAAGGGTTATGATAGGGAAGATGGATAAGACTTTCTGCTGGGGCCCACAAGACAAAAAGCATTGGTTCCAAAACAGACTGGATTTCTAAACCTCATACAGTCATTTTATTTCAAATATCCTGTGATTTCATCAGTTGTGGCCACTTTCTATTGACGCAGTTCCCAACCCTTCTACGTGGTTTCCTGAGTTGCTGTGGCCAAATAATTTATCCCTTGGTGGCATATCTTTTGCTGAAGTCTCTTCCCATTTTGCTAGGCTGAACCTCAAATGACAGTCCATAGTTGCATGGTAATCAAAGTTTTTCCAACATTGTAGTGCTTGTTAGAGCTTGTTACTTATGTTGGCGTAGTCTTTGAGAATTCATGGTTCTGTGTATCAGATGATGCACTGAAAGATGAATTTGTTTAACTGATTAATAAATATTTGTCAACCACTATGTGCTAGTAATTTTCTTTCTTGCTTGCTTTTGTGTATGTGTGTAGGATTTTCCTAGAAATTTTATTTGTGGGAAAGCTTGGAGTGTATTTCTGATGCTGTGATCTTTCTGTTCCCTGAGGCCTTCCATCTCAAACAGTAGGAGGGCAAAGTTGGAGCACATCAGGAGGAAGAGGTGTATGTGGCATGGGATATTTTGCTGCCTAATAGTTATATATTACACAAACTATTAAAAATTATAAAATAAATATTAACATTCACTTTGGTTACCATTTCAAACCAAAGTTTGAACCTCATGTTAAATTTCTCTTTTACTTTTATTTTTACAACCTTATTACATATGCTTAATTTTTTTTTTCAAATGAAGATCTTCTCTTAGTCCTACCTCCCTCAATGAGAAAGCAAGGGGGAAAAAAATCTCCACTTACATACAATAACAACAACTTTCTTATACCTCCTTCCACACTCAGTCATCCAACCAGATTGTTCTTTGTTCCTTATACGTGGCACATTGCCTCTCATCATTTCCTTCTTTGTGGCTTTGTGCTGGTCATCCTCCCGATCCTGGAATGTACTTTGCCTCATAGAATTTGTTTTTTTCTCCCCAATACTTGAATCTGTCCTTGATGACAACAGTGTGCCTTCACCCTTACAACATACCAAGTTGTGTGACCCTGATCAAGTCATTTAAGCTGTCTGTCTCACTTTGCTCATCTACAAAATGGGGATAATTAGGGTTGAGAAGCTCAAAAGAGGTAATATTTATTAAAGGTTTAGTACATTGTCTAGCACTTAATAGATGCTGGTTCCTTTTTCTTCTTTCCTTTAGAAGATCCTGGGGTCACTCTCCATGCATCATGTGGACCTTTCCTGGTGTAAAGGCAGGGGCGGGCAGATCATTGTCAGCCTGAGAGAAATGGGGTCGGGGAGAAGCACAACCCTCATTTCTTGGGTCAGTAATACTAGGATACCACCTACAATCCATGTCCAAAAATATAGGTGGTAATGCCATGTAGATAGGCATAGGTAACAACTGAACAGGCTCTGTCATCAATTTTCCAAATATCCACTTGAGGTTTAGGGAGATTAGTGATCTTCTGGACTTCATAGACTGATGAACTGTTGATTTTCATCTCTTCTAAGGACAGAAAAAAATAGTTCTCCGAATTATGCATTATGATACCTCTGTCTTAATAGATGGGAATTGTTTCAAGTTTAGCCCAGCCCGAGGATAGGTAGGTAGACTGAATTGTGCTTTTCAGGAAGGGACATTTTTGGCCTAAGCAGAATGAGGAACAAGACATGCCTGAATGTTACTATTCCAGAATTCCAGAATTATGGTAGAAAGGGCATGCCTAGGCTACCTCTATGTAGGAACTATATAGAATTTGTAACATTCCCATTACATAGAATTCGAAATAGCCCCAACAATTGGTCTTCCAGTTTCTAGTCTGAAGCATCTTACTCTTTGGATATTTGTAATATTGGGAGGTTTTTCTTCATATAGAGTCACAATCTGGCTCTCTGTAAATTCCTCATCACTCCTAGATCTCACTTCTGGACCCTGTGGAAGTCTAATCCCTTATCCATATGATAGTCCTCCAGATACTTTAAAACAATTATCATATCCTCCTGTCAGTTTTCCCTTCTCCAAATTAAGCACTCTCAATTCTTCCAGTTGATCCTTATATGGCTTGTTTTCTGTCTACTTACTGCTCTAGTTAGTTACCTTTTTCACATGTATTAGTTCACATACACACAAACTTTGGTGTGCAGAATTGAATGGAATATATAATGGCCATCTCTGGCATATGTGCAACTTTTCACAAAATCAATACTTAGGTCGATGATGGCAGGATTTTGTGATTTAAAAGTTTTACATTTACAAAAATACTTTAAAAAACTATCCACCTTTATGTGTCTCCTCCCTTTCCCTTCACCTCTTTCCCCCATATTGTGACCTAGGCTGACACCTGGTCTTAGGAATTCTAGTTCTACAACACAGAACACTCTTGTTCCTTTTTGCTGATTATCAAGCAAGAATAGGGCCTGTAGTCTTAGCTTTGGTCGAAGGAAGAGGGAGCAAAGGGAGAAGAGTTGGTGTGTATGTGGGAATGGGTAGGTGGGCGATTGGGGAAATGAATAGATTATTCAATTAGTCTATGGCTAGAGAAGAAGCATGGTTGTGCTTTTCTTCCTCCTACAATTCCTAGTTTTATATCTATCATGATGTGGAAGAGGTTGAAGAGCCCTGTTCTGGCTATTTGCTTTCAGCAATCTCCAAAGCACATTAGAAATGGGTTCAATATTGGATAGAGCCAATGTATCATGTTCATTGTAAGTGGGGATTTGGTCAGAGGGGCCAATAAAGGAAGTTGTACCTCCTTTTCCAAAATGCCCAGACTGTAAAGTGGGGGGCCCCCGAGTTTCTCCTGCTGGGTTCTCAGGGAAGAGAGAACTTGGTTTGTGTTTCAGAGATGCCCAGTGGTTAAATGTCAAATGAGCAGGAAAAAATGAGGTGTAATACAAGATAGACACTGCTGTTGGTCAGGTCTTTGTTGGCTGCTTATTTCAAGCAGAGTAAGAGATTATCTTGGCTCCTGATACCTGTATGACACACTGGCATTGCTCCCTACCCCAAATAATAATAATTTTGGAGCAAATGATCCCCAGTGTATCCCAATGGGATTGGGGGGGCATGTGCTCGGGTGGTTGTGACCTGGGGCATAAGTGTTACCCACTAGGTGTCATAGCTTGATAGGGTTATTGAGTGCATGCTACACAAGGCATAGAAAACTGTTGCTTGTAAACAGAAGATTAAAATGATCCCGAGACAGCTAATCAAATCAGTCAGCAGACACTAAGATAACAAGGAAAGGCTACACGGTTTTCAGGATACTCCCAGTGCAAAGCGTTCTTACCAGGCCTTCGTTGGGAGCTTAGACTGGCCTGCCTATCCTGTCCTACCTCCTGCTGTCCAACACTGCCGATTGCCATCCATCTTCCTTTGTGGGATGCACAGGGGGGCTGGAGACGTGTTCTAACAGGTCTTTTGAAAAGGAGGCTCCTTGGATGCCAGAAATCAAGAGCAAGCAGACCAGCTGGTTCCAGGGGAGGCTGTAGCTGGCTTGTAGAGAGCAGGGAGCCTGAGAAGTTCTCTGAGCCAGGGCTGCTCAGCTCTGACCTCCTAGCTCATTTCACCTTTGACCCAGCTCAGCTCCTGACTCACCAGATGACCTTTTTACCTCAACCCCAACTTCCTTCTCAGCTGGAAATACTTCAACTCCTTCAGCCTAGAAATGACAACAGCTGTGACAAGAGCATTGACGTGCTTGCTTCCATGCCAGGCACTGGACTAAATGCTAAGCCTTGAGTCAGAAGCACTTGAATTCAAACCCAGTCCAGACACTCACTAGCCCTGTGAGTCTGGGCCACTGGTTTAATCCTAAATCCTCTCATCCCTAAAGTGGGGGTAATAATAACAGTACCTGCCTCCCAGGAGCAATGTAAACCACTTAGCAAAGTGTCGGGCACACAGTGGCACTTAATAAGTGCACGTTCCCTCACTTCTCCCCACCCCCTTTCTTTGCTGAGGAGACCAGACAATTCTTTTCTGCTAGCTTGATTTGTCTGAGAAGATTTTTAGCCATTTTCCTTTGTCAGCCATTTCTTAGGTAGGCAGAGGCTGTCAGGCAGAGCCAATATCCCCTCCTGGTAATTCTCTCTTCTTAGTTAACTTCCTTGAATTGGGAGGAGATTAAATCCAGACCTGTTACCTTTAACAGGCTAACAATAACAGCAGATTGCAACCCTCAAGAGTTCTTTTTGATGACTTGGCTGGGGGACTCGTGTGTGTGTGTGTGTGTGTGTGTGTGTGTGTGTGTGTGCTTACGTATATTTTTTCCCTCTCCACAAGTTGTGTGCTCAGACCTCCAGAATAAGAGTGAACCTTGATTGTTTTTATCCTGGAAAAAGCTTCCTTCATTTGAGTGTTGAGTGTCTGTCTCTTTACCTTCTTCCTTCCTGTCTCTCTTGGAAATGAGGCAGGAGAGGCTGAGTACATGATGATTTGTGTAAGAAAACTCGACCCCTCCTAGGAGCTGCTGACGTCACGACTCATGCTTCTCTTTTAGGAAGTTTCCCATGGAAACAAGTGGGCAGAGTTTGGCTTGATGGAGCCTGCTCACCAGAGAGGCAGGAGAAGAAAGATGAGGGCCTCAAAACTTGGTCTTTGTGCTCTGGGGATTTAGGCTTTGTCTTTGGGAGCATTCCCCGGCCTTACCCCAAGAACTGTCCTCTTTCCCCACATGTCTAGGTGATGGTGTGAGAGTTAGAAAGCCTCTGTCCCAGCTATGACAAAGTCACCAACTCTCCTTGGATAAGTCACTGTCCCCTCTGGCCTCAGTTTTCCCATCTGTAAAAATGGGAGTGGACTCGATGGTTTTCGCTGACCCTTAAACTGGTATAATCTGATCCTGTGACTTGGCACTGCTAGTTCTGTGAGGAAGAAGAGCTTATTCTTTTGGGAATATGTAAATGATAGTGCTCAGTGAGAATAGTAGTTAGTGGACCAGGGATCTTTCATTCCTTGGGACTTAGTGCTGTTTAGGGATTTCTAACGTTTTTCTGAGTCATAGATTGTGCTGTAAATGCATCTGGATTTCTTGGAACTCTGTTCCCTCTATAATTTTTGTACCTCAAGGCTTTTTCTTTCTTTTTCTACTCTTCTATCTGTGAGATCAGAGTATTACCTTTATGTACTTTTTTTTTTTTGGCCTATAAAGAGCAACTATGCTGTTGTTTGGTGTCTGTGGTATTTTTGTTTTTACTTTTATTTCTGGTTTGATGGTCCTGGTTCTTGGGTATAGGATAATTCAGTTGAGCACATAACATAGGAATCTTTCATTAGGTATATCTAATGTGTAGGACATGTGCTCAGGGCTGGGATATAAAGATAAAGGAGCCATAGGGCCCTGGATATTGGAAGATTTTATTATCAGGGACTATTGGAACTCTTTTGCAAGGTGGATATAATGAGGGATCACTCAATAAGCATTTGTTTATTAAATACTTGCCATGTTCCAAGGATCATGCCAGGCATCGAGTATACAAATACAAAGAATGAAACAATCACTCTTCTTGAAGGAGTATTTTATGGAAAGGAGGAAGTGAACATTTTTCTGCTATCTTTAACAATTCAGAAACCTTTATTAAGAATTGGCTGTGTGCATATGGCATTATGCTATGACCCCTACTTTCAAGAGCTTTTAAGTCTAGAAGGAGGATAAGATAGAAACAGTGATAGCTTTAATATTTAATTTTACAAGATAAGTATATTAGAGAGATATAAACAAAAGTACCATGTTATATTTCAAAAGCAAGATTCTTACCAACAAGGAGAATCAGAGCTGGCTGACATTTGAGTTGAGTGTTAAAAAACTTAGGAATAACTATGGGGAGGAGAGGAAGAGAGGGCATTTCAGGCATAGGGAACAGTGAGAGCACAGGCATAGAAGTATAGGGCACAGTAGTGAAGTTTAACTGAAGCATAGAGTTCCTAGAGAGGGAAATATAAGATAAAGTTTGAAATGGAGGGGATTGAACTAAATGAGCTCAAAGGTCCCTTGTTTTTTAAAACCCAATGATCTTATGATCTTATGGAAGAATATTCTCTGGTACAGGATCCAAGTTAAGGTTCATCTTGTCAGGTCTCTAGGCTTCATATCAGCACTACTCCAGAAGGAGAGAGAGCTAAGGCTATTTTTTATACTTTATCTCAGGAAGTCCTATATGCTGGTCAGTCAGTCTGAGGATGGGGAAGGGAAAGAGAGATAGAGACTTTATGGAAGTGGAGAAAGGGGTACCAACCAACTAAGAAGAGGCAGGGGTGGGAGGTAGAGAGGTAAAGAAACAGGTCACTTTTGAATAGTGCTGATTGATTGATAGTGGGTCAGAGAAGCATCTCTCTTCATTTTCTTCCCTTGGGATTCAACTTTAGTCTTGAATGTTTTATAAAAAGCAGTTTAAGTTATTCTCGCAAACCTCAACAATGATGAGCTGAAGATGGCATTTAGCCCTAGGTGTGATTTGGACCCTCAATCTCTCCAAAGGTCACAAGCCTTCTTTTTTCCTCCTTCAACCTGGAACAGTGTCTACAATGAAATCTATTGCTTTCAGGAGCTCCAGGAGTCCTATTAATTTTTACTTGGGGAGTTGCCACTTCCTGTCTTGCCTTATGGCCCTTCTTAGCCAAATTCTTTTTCAAATGCTTTAAAAGTACCTCAGTTTTCATTCCTCTTCACTCATCTATCTATCAAGAGGAACTTAGTGAATATTTATTAAATTCATTAAAACAATTATTTACTGAAATTTCATTAAATGTAACTTTATTAAATGTTGAAATCTCTGTTTTATGTCTCATCTTCAAGACACCCAGTCTTGGTTTCACTGCTTGTCACTGGCCTTACTCTACTCCACTGTCACCAACAATGTATTCAGCTTTTCCTGGCCCTGCTATCTATCCACTTGGCTACTTTAGCTATATAAGGAATTGCTGTGACCATTGAGTCTTCCATTCCCCATCACACACACACACACACACACACACACACATACATACATACATACATACACATATACCACACCTTGGGCTAAGGTTATAAAACCACTTTTTACTGAGAATCAAAATGGGGAATGAGACACAACTCTTAAAAGTATCACGCAAGGGACCCAAGTCCCTGCCCAGGCTCTTTCCTTTTGCTCACTGTCTGATTCTCTTTCAATTTTGTGATAGTATGTTCTATTTTCTGTACAAAGGAGAATGTTCTTTAAGTTGGGAAAGATTGGACAAAAATGTTTAGAAGGAAATCACAACCCAACATTAGTAAAGGGAAAATATTAGAAAATCTATTGAATTGAAATCAAATTCAAAATACTGGTCAGACAGTCAATCAGCAATCATTTCTTAAAAGCCTATTGTGTTCATGACACAAGGGATACAAATAAAAAGAATAAGATATAACTACTAAGGAGCTTACATTCTATCAGAGGATACAACATGAACATACATAACTATTACAGAATAAATACAAAGTACTTCAGCAGGGGGGCATTAGGAAAGGGTGTGTAGCTTAGCTGTGTCTGCAAGGAAGAGAGAAATTTTGAGATATGGCCAGTGGAAAGGTATGGAGATGGAAAAAATGAAATGCTATGTGTGAGAAACAGAGACAGTCATTTTGACCAAATTGTTAAGTGTAGGAAGCCACCTCCCTCTCACCTTCTCCCCGCCTCGCCCTCCCCCAAAGAAAGAAAGTTGTCAGATTATGAAGTTTTAAATGCTTAACAGAGGAGGTAATAGGGAGCTACTGAAATTTATTAAGCTGAGGAGTGACATAATCAAATCTGTTTAAGAAAAATCACTTTAGCAACTGGGTGCAAGGTAGATTGGAGTCTAGAGAAATTTGGGCCTGGAAGACCATTTAAGAGACTTTTATATTAGAGTAGGCAAAAATTGGTGAGATACTTAACTAAAGTAGTGGTTGAGTAGAAGGAACTAATTAAATTTGAGAGACTGAAGAGGTCAGTGGCAAGATTTAGCAATTGTTTGAATATGTGGGATGAGAGAGAGTGAGGTATTAAGAAAAAGCTGATACTTTATTTTGTGAATGAAACTTTATTTTCACAGTATATCTAGAAGTAGATATGTATGTTTTTGTACAGTTATTTTCCAAAAATGGCCAAGAAGTTACTATAATTTTGTTTACAAACCAAAATATATATTAAAATCAGTGGACTTAGGATAATTCTCATTCTGTGGTGTGCTCAGTACAAATGGTACACACCGGTTTTGAAACATACAGAAAAGAATAAGATTGGATTACTTTAAACCAACATGTATATTTAATACAAAATTCCATAAGAATTTTTCATGATCTGTGGGATAGAGTTTGGAACACTTTTTGGATACAGTAACAATGCAACATTTTTCCATGTTACAATTAACTATTACTAAAAAAGAATAAAACTGATATTTTAAACTTTGAAAGACTGGAAAAGTGATAATACCTTTCATACAAAAAGGGGATTTTGGAAGAGGGATAAGTTGAGATATTTCCAACTAGATATTCAGTTTAAAATGTCCAATATGCAATTGATAAAGCAGGACTGATTCCTGGGGGAGAAAATGGGGGGGGGTGTAAGTTTGTGAGCCATTTGCATGAAGAAAATAATTAGATCTAAAAGAGCTGAAGAAATTAACAAGAGAAAAAATGCAGGAAAAAAAAAAGAGAGGAGGATCCTGGGCAGTATTGGAGAACACCACACTTAAGAGAACCTGTTGTTAAAGTTAACCAGCAAAAGAGACTGCAAAGTCAAGTGTGTAGGAGAGAGTAGTGTTTTGAAAACCAAGGAAGGAGGGAAACAAGCAAGCGAACAAACATTTATTAAGCACCAGTACTAGGCCCTTTGTTTAGTACTTTACAAATATTATCTTGTTTGATCCTTACAACATGCTTGATAGATATGTACTATCACCTCCATTTTATAGTTGAAAAAACAGACAAATGGATTAAGTGACTATCAGGGTCACACAGTAAGTATCTGTGGTCAAATATGAACTTAAGTCTTCCTAATTCTAGGATTCCAAGCCCACTGTGTTATTTACTATATCACCTCAATGTGGAGATCAGAGATATATTAAGGCGCATTAGTCAACAGTATCAAATGATGCATAGAAGTTAAGAAAGATCAAGACTGAGAAAAGGCTATCAATTTTGGCAATTAAGAGATCACTACAAACTCTATTTTGTTTTTGTTTAATTTAATTTTTAATGAAAATTTCTTTTCTCTCCCTCCTACTCACTCCCACTGGAAAAAAAATAAAACCATTTTAACAGAATTATGCATATTCAAAGTAAACAAATTCCCTCATTGCATATATTCAAAATTATATATTTCATTATGCATCCTGAACTCATCACCTTTCTTTCAGGAGATGAATGGAATGCTTCATTATTGCTCCTCTGGAATTGTAGTTGGTCATTAATCAGAATTCTCAAATTTTTCAAAATGATTTGTGTTAACAATGTTGTGATTGTATAAATTGTTCTCCTGGTTCTGCTTACTTTACACCTTATCAGCTCATACATGTCTTCTTGAGTTTTGATAAAATAACCCCGTTCTTCATATTCTTATAGCACAGTATTATTTCATCATATTTATATACCTTAATTTGTTCAGCCACTCCCTAATTGATGTGTGTATCCTCTTACTTTATTGCAACAACAACAAAAAACCCTAAATATTTTTGTATATGTGGATTTTTTTCTTCTTTATGTGATCTCTTTAGAGTATTGACGTAGAAGTAGTATTGCTGGGTCAAAGGGTATTAGCCAGTTTCATATCTTTTTGGAAAGAATTCTAAATTGCTTTTCAGAATATCTGGATCAATTCACAGCTCCACTAGTAGTGTATGAGTGCGTGTGTTTTTCTGCAGTCCCTCCAACATATGTCATTTTTCTTTTTGGCAACTTTTATGATAGGATGAGTAGTAGGAGGCATAATCTTAAAGCTTTTTAAATTTGTATTTCTCTATTAGTATTTATGAGCATTTTTTTCATACGGCTATAGATTTGTTGCTAATTTTGGAGAGAGCAGTTCTAGTTGAGTGTTGTGGTTGGAAGCCATATTGTAAAGGGTTGAGATGTGAGAGAAGAGGAAGTGAAGGCAATGAATGTAGGCAGTATTTTTTTCTTGAAATTTGGTTGAAAAAGGGAGGAAATATAAAAATAATAGCTTGAGGAATAATAGTCTTCCTTGATTAAGTCACATCTCTAGTACTGTGTTCAATTCTGATTATCATTTTTTAAGGCAGATATTGATGAATTGGAACATGCCCAGAGAAATGTGATCAGGACAAGAAGGATACTTGAAGGCCATTCCATAAGATGATGGATTAAAAAAAAAAAAGGGACACTTAGATAAGGGCAGTTATATATGACAGATGAGGAGAATACTGAAGACACAGCATTCTTGGAATTTAAAAAGGCAAGTAACAAAGTCTTTCATCATATTTTAAGAGATTCAAAAGAATATAATAAAGAATTAATTGAGATTGGGGAAGACTAAGAATGTAGCTAGAGCATGGTTGATGGCTTAGAAAAATACTGAGAGATGAAGGAACTGAAGATCATGGTGAGCATGAAGAGATTTGAGTAGTATGGTACAGGGAGAGATGGAATGATAAAAGATTCTTATAAGTAATGGGATATCAGAGTTCTTAAACGTGGAAGTGGAATGGGTGGTACAGAATCAAGAGTACAGCCGACCACCCTTATGTGTAGCTGAGGTTGAGTAGGGGAATGGACCATGAGACTGATTAGATTTAATTTTAAAGGTATTTAAAGAAACATCTACATGTATGTTTAAGTCCTTTAATAAGAGGAGGGAATTTAGGGTAGAAAAGGAAGTTGAGCCAGGAGCTGAGCTCATTGAGAAAATGAGATGGGTGGGAGATGGCCCAGAAGTCAAGGTGTGAGTAAACTCTTGCTAGAGACACTAGAAAATCTGATAAAATTACAAAATCCAGTAACTATGGATTAGAACATGATGGAGTTCTGAAGCTGCCCATCCACATAGGAAGGACCATGTGAGAAACCTGACATATGCTATAACTGACCAATAGGAAGTATTAGGGATAGTATTGTGTAGGGCGGCAAAGCCAAAGTGATAAAGCTATGTCTTAGGGGACCCTTTGCCATGATCCGTTTTTAAGCTCCTCTGATTCTAACTTTGTCCTAAGGCTCCTTTGGGCACTCCCCTCTCCCGTCCCTCCCCCCAGAACAAAATTCACTTTGTTGTTTATCTACTTGCTCTTGGTTGGTGACTTTATTGTATTTGTAGTTCATTGTTTCTGACTCCTCAACTAGACAATTAGCTCCTAGGGTGAAGGACAGTATCTTGTATTTTATTCTCCAACTTTTTAGTAGTGTGCCTGGTACTGTGTTCTACTAGTACACAGTTGTACTGGAGACTGTGTCCTGATTGACTTCTCTCTGTGATAATGGAACTGAGGCCTCTGTTTGGAGAGTGGTCTTGATTTGTCATCCTTCTTTCTCCAGCCTAGTGGGCATTGAGTTCTCTGAGGCACACAAGGCAGTTTTGCCAGTAGATGAGATTAGAACTATGGTTCTTTTTGGGACTGGGATTTTTCTTATTAGTGCTACTTACTTGACTTAATACAAGGGTAGGTGTTGCTATTGGACCCTCAGGATTGAGGTCCAAGGTTGTCTCTGTTTTTGAAATTAATATGCATGTTTTGTGTTTCCTTACAGCCCACTGGGTACATGGAAAACTCTGTTTCCTACAGTGCTATTGAAGATGTTCAGCTGCTCTCCTGGGAGAATGCCCCTAAGTACTGTTTACAGCTCACTATTCCTGGGGGCACAGTCTTACTGCAGGTATGTGCAATACAGTAAACAAACATGAACCAGCATTTTTCCTCCTTTCCTTAGCTTCCCTTTGATGATGGAGGATGGCTTGGGTCAGGATCAAATAATTGGGGAGTTGTCTTTTCTGTCTGCTTCTTGTTTTCCCCCAGAGTGAGAAGAAAGTTTTTAGATGGTTCCTGACTCAGTCACAACAATAATATGCATACTAGAATTCTGCTATAATTGGTGTGGTAGATAACTATCTGGAAAAAAGGGTTGGGTGGAGATAAATGGTTTTCTTTAAGTAGGAGGATGAATATCTTCATTCTTTCTTCAAGAAAATAGAGGATTGTGTTTCCTTGAACATGCTGGACTTGCTATGAAAACTTTCTGACCTGACCCTGTGCTCCCTAAACCTCTATTCAAAGGCAAAGGCCTGGATTGTTACTCCAAGAACCAGTCTAGTTGAATGGAGCAGAGTTCCAGTCTGGGAGTAAAGACAAGGTTGGCTCTACCACTATCTCACTGTATGACTGAAGTTCCTTCTCTGTAAATGAGGGAATCCAAAAGGCAATGTAATGTTGGAAAATGAATCCTAGATTTGAAATCAGAGAAACCGGATTTAAATCCTAGTTTTGTCTCTTATGTGATCTTGGGCTGGAGATTGAACTACAGGATCACCAGAATTCCTTTTCTCCCACTCTAATTTTGGAATCTATGGTCTTCACCTGTGCTTTAGATTCTTGAGACAGAGGAAGATTGTGGGCATTTCTTAGTTAACTATGGATGCCCAGAACAATTGGTGAATGAGAGCCATAAATAGCCCCCAGAGGATAGGTTTAAATGGGAGGAGGGGTGGCTACTGAAGGGATTCCTTTTTTGATATCTAACTTCCATCTCAGTGCATCAGGAAATCTTCATTCTGTATCCGTGCCCCCAGCATATAGCTTCCTCAACCCCAAACAGTGATGGCACAGGAGCGCTGAGGAGCAGTGCCTGGAACCCTTCCTCATCTAGGATTTTGTAAAGTCTGCAACAGTTTACACCTGTTAATTAGGATCAATGATCTTCATTATTTAAAAAGCTCCATTATTTCTTCAGCCCCACAGCTCTTTCTGCCCTGACACAGATCACAACTGCTCCAGCTCTTAGCAGCTGGTTTTCATGAGTTTCTGCCACCCCTCCTATCCCCTACTCCCCACCCCCAAAGTGTCCTCCACTGGTGAACCTTCTGGTAATAAGCCTCTTAATTAATCTTCCCATGACTGACAAGCAACCCGTCTCCAGGTCTGTACTTGAATCCTTTCCAGGTTGCTCTTGTTTGGCTGGCACAGATTGCAGACTTTGGAGTCTCTTCTGGTGCCACGGGAGGATTTTGATGCAGGCTTATTTTTTGATTGTCATTGTTAATATCATCATCATTAATAATAACAACAACATTGCTCATCTCCCCCCACAATACCTGCCCCCACGCGCTGCCCCTCCCCCCTTAGCCAACTTCTCACACGTCTCTTAGGGAAGGGAAGGTTTAGAGCTTGTCCCCTGGAGTCCTGGTCCTGCGCGCAGTCTGTACGGGCCCACACACTCTACTGTGATGAGTGAAACTTGGCTTTCTGGCAGGGGCTCAATTCTGCAGCCTCCCTTCATGACCAGCTCCACGTCAGGCTCCCCCTGCTGCGCTGACGAACCAGCAGTGAGTAGGAAGCAGAGCAGCCCGCAGAGCTCCCGGGAGCGCAGCTGTCCAGCGGCCGGCCTCCCCCAGGCCCCCGTCACAGCCATGGGAGTGAGCGGCGGCCTCTTTTGAGAAAATCGCCATCCTCATCCCCACCCTCGGCTTGGGTCACGGGTGGGCGTGGGGGGGGGAGCCTTCCCCTCCCGGGATCAGGCTCAGGCTTCCTAGGGAGGACAGACGTTTCCCTGCTCTGCAGTCCAGGTAGGAGCTTGTTTTCCTTCCCATCCTTCTCCTGTTCCTCTGCCTTCTCTCCCTGGGCCTCTTGGCTTTGCTCGTGAGCTGTCTGCTTGCTGGGTGGCTAGCCCGTCTTCTTCCGTTGTCGTTGTCCCCACACCCTCCTGCTGCTGCTGCTGCTGCCGCTGCCTCTCCCCAGCGAGGAATGGAGAAGGGCTGTGTGTGGTTATGTAAATCAGCCCGTTGGAGCCAGACTTGGGCTGGGAGAGGGTTTCCACTCAGGTTGCAGAGGCACGACAGAGGGCCAAGGCGAACAGGTCTCCTTGGTGGAGAGTGTTCACGGGGGAGACTTACTGAGGAAAAGAGGGGTGCTTTCTCAGGCTCTGTGTCTCCTGCTCCTGACTGATGTCTGAGATTGGCCAGCTTGTCACACAACAGCGTGCCAGACCTTATGGTATAGGCTTGTAGCATTTGTTGAAGGAGGTATGATGCATTGTCACATTTTGGGGTGGTGTAGATAATGTGGGATATGGAAATCTTGTTCTATGATAACACTCTAAAATTAACACTGCCTTGGGCTGTATGATGCTGGGGATGGGTGTAGTAACTGATTAGTGCCATTGGGCCATAAAGAAGTTCTCCATTT
This sequence comes from Myrmecobius fasciatus, assembly GCA_023553655.1. Taxonomy (NCBI): domain Eukaryota; kingdom Metazoa; phylum Chordata; class Mammalia; order Dasyuromorphia; family Myrmecobiidae; genus Myrmecobius; species Myrmecobius fasciatus. The sequence continues at coordinate 26,459 of JAJPUD010005746.1, forward strand.
AAAGGGAAAGGAGAGCAGTATTCAGGCACCTAGGAATAGAGTGAAAACAGATCTGATGCTAGGCCTGTCCTTGGACCCCTGCCATGGGCTTTCTTTAAGGTCCCTTGTCTTAGAACTCTAACCTCTGCTCCACCCTGCAAGGGGTTCTAGAACTTGTGCTGCTCCATTTAGAGCCTACTCTAAGAAAAAGAATAGTGTGATGAGGTCTTAACCTGCCTCAACATTCCTAGCTATCTCCCACTTCTGTTCCCTTGCTTATGACTAGAATACATTCCCTCTTTACTTCTTTTTTTCTAAAATCATTCTGAATCTTCTATAAGTCTTACAACATATGCCATTTCCTGTGGGAAGCCTTTATTTTTCTTGAGTTATTATTGCTCTCTTCTTCCTCCCATTTTCATGTTTATGCTTATAGGTTTATTTCTTGTTTATTTCTTATTATTATATATTTCTTATATTCCCAGAAGTAGAATGAAAATCCCTTTTCCTATAATAAAATCATTGTTCCTAGAGCCGAAAGAATTCTCAGATGCCAATTCAGTTCAATTCAACATTCATTTGTTAATATTTAGGTAATGAGGATACAAAAATAAATGTGAGAACAATTTCTTCCTTCAAGAAGATTACATTCTACTGGGGGGAACAACATTTTAGAGATAAGTAAATACAGAATATCCAAAAAGTCAGTACACAGTAATTTCTCATGTGGGGAGTACTACTACCAATTTGGGGCATTGGAAAAGGCCTCATGCAGAAGATTGCACTAGAGTGGAATCTTAAAAGATGCTAGAAATTCCAAGGAGACAACTGAAAAGGGAGATCATTTTAGCTATGGGAATAGCCTCTGCGAGACTAGGGAGGCCAGAGATGGAATGTTGTGTCCTGGCAAATGGCTGGTAGAAAAGTTTTATTAGAACAGTAGAGTTTGTGGAGGAGAGTAATGCAAAACATTGGAAATTTAAGTTGGAGTCAGATTGTTAAGGGCCAGATTGTAAATGCCACTGCCTAAAATGTATTACCTTGTACACAGTAAGGCCTTGATAAATTCTTGCTGGATCATATTGTCTTTGAACTATCTTTTATTCAGAGGGCTTTTTTAAAAGGCTAGATAGAATCCTCCTTCCCTCTGTCACCAGCCTTGTTCCAACAGGCTATATGAACCATACAGCTATATCTATCTTCTGATTTCCTTGCAACAGCAGTAAGTTTTCATGTGAACCCTTGCAATAGTTCTTGGAGCCTTTTTCTACATTTCAGGTGACTAAAGAGTTCATTAGACAAGTAAGTATACATTCTGTTCTCCATAGATTCTGCTGCTTCCTCAGCCCTGTCATGTCCAAACCCCCTTGGCCAGACACAGTTTGTAGACAACTGTCACCATCTGCTAAAAATGGCCAGATTGAAGAAGTATAGAATTTCCATACAAACTTATTGGTCATTGTTTAGGGTTTCTTTGGTTTTTAGCTGTCTTGTTAATGTCACTTAACATCTATGGCCATAGTAAGGATGCTTGTTCTCACAAATGATTTGCCTAAAATGGTATCCCTAAAACATAAATCTAACTGTGTCTCAAAAATCTTTAATGCCTTTAGGATAAACCAAAAAAAAAAAAATTCTCAGATATATGATTCGAAGCCCTCCACAGGTTTTCACCCTACATTTCTAGAGTTATTTCATATTATTCTGCTGTATGTACCCTCTATTATAAGGTAGCTGTTCCCTCACCATAGTGTCCCATCTCTTAATCTGTGCCTTTGTACAAATGATTTCCGGTATCTGGAATGTTTTTCCTTTTTTCATTCTTGTTCAATATAGTGATTCTCAAAATATGTCCACTGGACCTCTGGGAGTTCCTTAGCCACTTTAAGGAGATATGAGAGATAAAAACTTTTCATAGTAGTTATGAAGATATTATTTGCCTATTAAGTACTCACTTTTCCAACAGCATTTCTGTGAGGTTGGATTTTCTTCATGTACTTAAAGCAAAATAACATTTTGCAATAGATTAAATGCAGAAACAGATCTGAGAATCCAGCTGTCTTGCATTAAATCAGACTTTAAAGAAATTTGCAAAAAAAAAAAAAAGTAATACAGTGACACTTTTTTTTTTACTATGGAAAGTATAGTTATTTCTTTAATAAAAATGTTTTTGATATTAACATGTAACTTTTTTGTTATATTAAATGAATATATTAAATGAAATTATCAATTGTAATTCCTAATTCAGCAAATATTGATAGGTATAGCCTACATAAATAAAAGCTCTTTGGGATATGCAGTGATTTTTAAAAATTGTGCAAATATTCTTGAGACCAAAAAGTTTGAGAACCATTGGTCTAATAGAATCAATAGTGTAGTTCAAAATCCAAATCAGATGATAGTTGCTACAAGAACACCACCACCACCACCCCACCATTTATTAGCATTCTCTCCTTAAATTACATAAATTAAGTTAAATTCTGCCTTTTTATATACCTTGTATTTAATAACTTGTGTGTATGTTGCCTCTCCAGGAGAATGTAAACATGTTGAGGGAAGGTACCATTTTATTTTTTTGGCTTTATATTACTAGGGCCTAAAACAATTCCTTGAACACAGTAGGTTTTTAATAACTTTGTTGGATTGACTCTGTTTCCTCCTATAGCTTCTCTACTACAATTTAGTTGTTACAAGACTTGATTCACGCATATGATAAGGGAGTTGTCTTGTTTTTGAAATTCTTAAAGTCCTCAGCCCTGAAGTCAGGAGGACTTGAGTTCAAATCTGGTCTCAGACACTTAACACTTCCTAGCTGTGTGACCCTGGGCAAGTCACTTAACCACCAATTGCCTCAGCAAAAAAAAAAAAAAAAAAATCTTAAAGTCCTGTATAAATCTTACTTCTTTTTGTAGAAGAAAATCACATTCCGATTTTGCTTAGAAGTTATTCACTATGTAATTCATCTTATTTTTTGATTTGATGTAGGTTTTTCTTACTCGGTTCATTCTGTAGCAAATAAAAATACTTTTCTTTTTCTTATCTCTCTTTGCTTTCCCCTGTCTAACAAAGGCATTTGTGGCTGGGCAGCTGGTTTAGGAAGCATCCTGTGCCCATATACTCCTTTGTTGCCAGATTTGTCAGGGCTTCCACAAGAAGAAAGCCCTTTTTAGGAAGGCAGGAAGACTGTGTCAGCTGCCAAGGCTGGGAAACCCCATTTATTCTATATTATAGGAAAAGGCCCTTCAGCCTGGAATTGTATAGAGTGAACCTTCCTGCCTAGTAGTGGATTTTCCTGTGGCACTCACTGCCTAAGATGGTTTCAGCTGTAGATAGTTTGACTCTTTTTTTCTCACCTCCCTGCTGCAAAACAATAAGAAAAACTTGGCAACAGCAAGTGGGAAATTTGGTGGAATTCATTGGAATATAGCCTCTTCAAAATCAAAGAAGTTAATGGGTTATGAGACCTAAAAGTGGGATGAGCCAGCTCTTCATGTTTCTTCCTTATTTTTGAGTCATTTTCTCATCTGATTGGATCCATGGTTCCTCGGGAATCTTAATATTCCCATTTGACTTCATTTGCCTGGATTAGATCCCAATATGACACTACAGGAAACTCGGCCTATGAATGAATATCCCCTTTCTCCCTTGTTCTGGTAGGTCATCTTAATGACCTTTTATTTTTCTGGAGAACAGCTGTGTATGCCTGTGATCAGATCGTAGAAGATATTATGTAGTTATGGTACTCTTTAGGCAGACAATAGGAAGTGTAACATTGGTAGTCCAGAAGGTCCTGGAGGCCTTCTGGCTTTATGGACAAACAGATGAAGATTTACAGGTAAACATAAAACTATTTTTACTCTATGGTCCTTGACTTTTCCTCTGTGAAGGAAAGTCCTGAAATAGTCTAGTGTTTTATAAAACAGACTTATGCTCTTGAAAGAGAGAGTCAGCTTCCCCACAGTAAGGATAAGGAGTAGTGAATGCCTTTGAAAAGTAGCATTGTCATTGTTTCCAACACTACTTTTCTTGCCTCTGTCAGCAAATCCCCCTTACATTCATTCATAAGATTGATCATAGACTTAGAGCTAGAAGGAAACTTGAAGGTCATCAAGTCCAACATTCTAATTTTACTAATGAGGAAAGTGAGACATTAAATAATGTGTCCAAAATCATAAAGTACCCATCCAAAGCAATAATTAAACCAGTCTCTTCTTGACTTCGGGCCCAATGTTCTAGAACCCAGAACTGCCCTTTTAACTTGACTGCCTCAGTCACTGAATTTAAAACTAGAAGAGATATTACAAGTCCTATAGTGCACCCTCCTCATTTTATAGGAGAGAAAATTCATCTATAGCGTCATGACCAAGGACATATAGGACACTATGGACTATATGACATATGGACACTATATAGACTTATAGGACTTTGGATTGAAGAGTGCAGGAAGGGAGTCTGGGAAGACTGGGTGGGGCCAAGTTGTATAGGACTTTAAAAGCTTATTCCCTACTCTTGTAAAATAGAGAAGTTTCTGTTAGCCTAGAAATGCTTCTTAACATGCCTGTGCTAGAGTGATATCCCATTGGATGTCTTTGTAGTTGGTTGAGTAGGGGAGTCCCATGTTTAGACCTGAACTTAAGGAAAATTACTTTTGGGGGGAAAGAGAATCAAATTTATATAACACTTATATGCCAGGCACTGGGCTATACCCTTTACAAATATTTCATTTTATCCTCACAATAACCCTGCAAGGTAGGTGCTGTTATTATCCCCATTTTACAGTTGAGAAACCTAAGGCAGACAAAAGTTGAAGTACTTTTCCCAACTTCCATAACTTATAAATGTCCAAAGCTGGAATTGAACTGACCCTGGGTATCTACTGTACCACTGTACTACTGTAGCATCAGTGTGTAGGATGGATTAGAGACTTGATTCAGAGTTCTAATTAGGTGACTGTCACAGTGATCTTGGGGAGAGGTAATGAGGGGGTCTGAATGGCTTGTACCTGTGCGAGTGGAAAGAAGTCAAATTGAGATGTTGGAAAGTAGAAATGGTAAGATCTGGCAATTGATTGACTATAGAGTGAGGGAGAAATAGGATTCCAGGATAATGTTGAAATTCTGAAATGGTGAGACTGGAAGGATGAGTGTGTGCCTTTAGAAGAAACAGGGAAGTTTGGAAGATGGAAGGGGTTCGGGAAAGATTTGGTTTTAGACATACTGAGTTTGAGATATTTCTGAGACATGCAGTTTAAAATGACACATGGGTAGTTAGAGATATTTCACCATAGCTTTGGGGAGAGTCAGGGGCTAGGTATATAGATATATGTCACTTGTATAGCGATAAGACACCTGATAGTTACTGAGAGAATATAGAAGGAGATAAGGAGACTTTAGAATAGAACCTTGGCTAGCACCTACAGTTAAAAGTAGTCATGACAGGGAGGGCTATATTTAATAGCGTAAACAAAGTCTATATGCTGGTCCAAGGGGAAACTAGCTAGATTATGATAGTGTTGTCACATGGAAAAAAGAGCATTTCAGATGAACGAGAGGAAAATTCAGCCTTAAGGGCTTTGATGCTTTTGGGTAGGAAGCGATTGATCTGAACATCATATCATGGGGAATAGAGAGAGAAGGGAAACAGGCAGCATTTAGTCAGGGGTAAAGAGGAGAGGGTTCTTCAAGACTGCTTGAGTAATAGAGCCAGTGAACCTAAACGCCAGATACAGGCACAGCCATCTCTTGGGACTGCAAAAAGAAGACTCTGAGAATGGAAGGAAACTAATGATAATGGCAAGAACTCACTGAAGGTAGAAATGATTTGATTGAAGAGGCACCTGGTGGAGTGGACATCAAAAAAGAAGCTCAACTTAATCAGCTTGAAGGAAAAAGAAAATAACTGAGGGAGAGGAGACACAAATACACATTCCTGTTTGTGAGAGACTGTCACATAGGTGAATCCTTCTGCCATACAGAGACATGGGATAATTGAAGAAAGGGATGAATTAATGAAGATCTCTTAACTGATGAATCCAGACTTTTTTCAGTCCTTATTCTGTGTGACCTCTCTGCAAACTCATTATGCTAATTGATCAAACAAAGATGTTTGTGTGTGGGAAGGAGGGCTTCCTTTTTTTTTTTTTTTTTTGAAACTAGTCTAGAGGATGATTTCTCCCTTAAGAAGAGTACCTCATGCCCTTCTTAAAAGCAGTCCCTTATTTCCCAGGCTAGTCAAGAGAAGCAGGATGAGTCCCTGGAGAGTTCTTTTGTATTTCCCTGGGTGATGTTGAGATGATAGATTGATTGGCCAGCAGAGCCAGAGGTCATTCTTGCTATGTGGGAGATATTGCTAGGACTAGAACTCTACAGCCTGGAGGACATTTTTCTTGTGTGTAATGCTTTGCCTCAGGCATAACCAGGTTTCAGGCTTATCTCTACATATCTGTTCTAGCTGCCCCTTCAGTTGACTGACTTCCCTTTTTCTCAGTGCCCCGAGGCCTCATGTGATAGATATCCTTTGGATCTTCCTATCAGCTACTCCAGTCTTCTAACTCAAGCTCTTATCAGCCTTTGCAGTCTCTAAGAAAAGCCCTTACTTTCCCTGTGAAAAGTAGAAATCTTTTTCTTAGCCCAGTTCCTATGTATTTTGATATTTCAACTTTTTTCTTGTGCTAGCTATTCTCTTCTTACCTTGAATTTCTTAAGCCTGCTTAGACCAAAACAACTCACTCTTGTAGGTCAACTTTTGCCTCTTCCAGACATTGGAAATTCTCCCAACTCCCTGGAATGCTGATTCATCTTTCTCAGTGATCTTAGTACAGCTAAATGTCTTTGTAAAAAACAAAGAAATTCAGATTTCAGAAGGAATGTTAAGAGACCAAATCCCCTCAAGGAATAAACTGAAATACTGGGAGTATAGTTCACCTAAGAAAACACAATAATTGAAAGAGCCAAGACTTGAACACAAGCTTTATGTTACAAATAATGTGGTCTTTCTGTTGTACCAATCAGAGGGAATAAATCTAGGTGGAATGGGAGAATGGCAATTTAGATCCCATAGGACAAGCAGACAGACAGACACTGGTAGCAATAGCAGTTGGTTACCAGTAGTTGTTTGAAAAATGATCTCTGTGGAATTATTTCCTAGAATTTTGTAAATGTTGTTCTATATTTTAACTGTATTTTATGTAGAACTATTGCATTTAATTATTATATATCTATATCGGTCTTTCTTTTTGGTCAGTCATGTCTGTCTCTTTGTGAAACCATGCCCACATTGTTCATGGGGTTTTCCTCGCAATAATTCTGGAGTGGTTTGCCATTTCCTTCTCCTGCTTAAGGGAAACAGAGGTTCAGTGACTTGTGTAGAGTCACATAGCTCATGTCTGAGGTAGAATTTGAATTCAGCTCTTCCTGATTGCAGGCCTAATTAACTCCACTGAGCCCCTTAGCTGACTGGAAAATTTCTACATCTATCTCCCTTTACATGTATATACACATATCTTTACTTTTCATCTTAATGACTAATGGAGAATTTTCTACCTGTGCTTTGATACGTATTAATAATGTTTTGTTTTTTTTTTTTAAAGTGGTCCCTGTGGTAACTCCTAGATTCTTCAGCTCATTTCTTTGAGCACTGGTGGTCTACTTTGCAGCCTTCCTTTGACCATATCCTTTTTGCAGCTTCTCTGAGCTCAGGGCTGTGGGCTTGGCTGAGCTTGTGGTCTCTTTCTGGGAACAGAAAACCTAGGGCAAAACTCTGATGCTACCCACAGTTCTGTGCTATTCCCCTCTTAAAAGGGTTGGAAAAAGCTCAGAGGGTAACAAAAACAATCATGAGTGAAGGAGAATATTCATATTGTGGATGACTTTGGAGAGTTAAAAGCAAAGGGTTATTTAATGGGCCCGAGGTCAGAAATAACAACATTTACAATTAACATTTATGTAGTGCAAAGCCTTTTTTACATTTATTATTTCATTTGCTTTAAATATGATTTCTTTGCCTTTGGATTATATTCATTCCCATGCCCATACCATGTTATTGCCAGTCTTTCCTTGCTCCTGTCCCATATGCCTTAAAGTTCCATGTCCACTGGCCACCAAGCAGCAAAAGATATGAAGGCTGCTGCAGAGATGTGGGTGGTCTTGGCCCATATGAGACAGGAGGCCACAATTGGGCCAAATGCATGTTGTCTCAGATGGAAGGACCAAAAGCTGTGTTATGGGGGGTAGGGAGGTGGAAGGGAACCTGCAAGGTTTTTCTCAAAAGGGCACAGGCCAAACTTCTTCTCTCCCAATCTTTATCATTCCAGATGGAAGACTTTCAATTCTCCTGCCTTTTAAAAGGGGGAAGGGGGCCCATAATACACAAGTTAAGAATCCCCATTATAAAGAGTATATTTATACCAGGGAATCAGTCAGTCATGAGCAGGTATTAAATCTAGGTTATGGTAAAAAACTGAAAACTCAATTGCTATATTGCCTCCAAGGAGTTTGTCATTTAATAGTTCCATGAATAAAAGTATAAAAGTTGTGAGGAAAAGAAGTTGAGAAAGTAAGTGATCATAAAAAATCTAAGTTGCCAAGCTGAGTGTGAGGGGCTGATGTGTGAGAGAAAATCTGGAAGAAGGAAGAGTAAAGCAAAGGGAAAAGGAAGGTGGAAAATGGATGGATATGAATATTGGAGAGTTCATTCATGACTGTAGGAAGATTATTTTCTGGTATTTGTGCTATCTACATTTACTTTCAACAATAAATGGAATTTGTTTTTTAGACTTAAATATAATTTTAAAATCAGGAAGTTCTCACCTTTCATCTCTTCGAAGTTCACCATTCCTTTTGTTTTATATACATACATACATACATACATACATACATGTAGTGGTTTTCTCATTCACTGGAGGATTTTCAGAGTGTACTGTGAAGTTCACAGAAGGGAATTTATAGACTATTTATTTTTTCTTAATAGTATTTTATTTTTTTCCAATTACATGTAAAGATAGTTTCAACATTCATTTTTGTAAGATTTTGAGTTCCAATTTTTTTTCCATCTCTCCTCCCCAAGGCAGTAATCTGATATAGGTTAACTATGTCCAGTCGTTTTAAACATATTACCATATTAGTCATGTTGAGAAAGAAAAATCAGACAAAAAGGAAAAAAACCATGAAAAGGGGGAGAAAAGTGAAAATAGTGTATTTCTTTTGTATTCAGTCGCCATAGTAATTTTTCTGGATGTGGATGACATTTTCTGTCATGTCTATTGGAATTGTCTTGGATCACTATTGCTGAGAAACTTAAACTCAATCATAGTTATTATATTATCACATAATCTTCTTGTTACTGTGTACAATATTTTCCTGGTTCTGTTCACTTCACTCAGCATCAGTTCATGTAAGTCTTTCCATTATAGGCTACTTTTGAAAAGATGATTAATCCCAGGGTGATTTTGAGGTCAGTTTCTAAGATGAATAACTGGAATTATTTTAGATATCACCTCACAATAAGGAAATTTGTCAAGAGAAGCAACATACTTTTGTGGAGAGCTTTCTTTTTCTCCCCACAAGGGACTTAGTCCTTTCAAACTACCCTCTAAAAGCCTGTCAAAATATTTAAGGTAAGCAAAGTTATTGCTAATTATATATTGTCACGGCAAGTATTTTAGTCTCAACATACGGAACTAAAGGAAGTTGTTATTACAAGGAAACAATGTAATACAGTGGAAAAAATATCAGGGAATGTGTTTCCCTGGATATGTAAAATCTCTTCCCCTCTTTGAGTTTTTCCCCATAAATTATTTTTTATAGATGTTATATAAAGAGTTGCTTGTTGATTGGGCATCAATTTCTTCATCTAGCAAATGAGGGGGTTGAATTAGAAGATCATTGAGTCCGCTTTCAGCTCCAAATTCAGTGATTCTCTATCTCTAATTTATCTAAAAACTATATCAAGTTATGCTCTTCTGACTCTTTATTTTTACTGGTCTCCTTGTTGCATGTATACCTTTACTTATTTGGGTCCATTCTATAGGATTTTGAGCCCAATTTTATCAATTTAAATGATGATAAATGTTGGTGGATATCATATCTTTGCCCTTTTTTGTATTCAAATTTATTTATTTTTTTATTAAAAGCTTTTTATTTACAAAACATATGAGTGATTTTTCTACGTTGACCTTTGTAAAACTTTTTTTTTGTTCCAAGCTTTTCCCCTCCTTCCCCCCACCCCCCAGCCCTAGTTGACAGGTAATCTAATACATGCTAAATATGATAAGTTTTATGACAAATCTAATATATGTATACATATCTATACAGTTATCTTACTACACAAGAAATATCAGATCTAGAAAGAGAGAAGAAAAAAAACAACAACCTAAGAAGGAAAACAAAATGCATGGAAATATTCACAGAAAGCATTAAAATGCTGTGTTGTGGTTCACACTCAGTTCCCTCAGGCCTCTCCCTGGATGTATATGACTACCTTCATCGCTGAACAATAGGAACTGGTTTGAATCACATCATTGTTGAAGAGACCTATGTCCATCAGAACTGATCATCGTATAGTCTTGTTGCTGTGTATAATGTTCTCCTGGTTCTGCTAGTTTCACTCAGCATCAGTTCATGCAAGTCTCTCCAGGCCTCTCTGAAATCCTCCTGTTGGTTGTTTCTTACTGAAAAATAATATTCCATGACATTCATATACCAGAGTTTATTCAGCCATTCTCCAATTGATGGGCATCCTTTCAATTTCCAGTTTCTAGCCACTACAAAAAGGGCTGCCACAAACATTCTTGCATTCTTGGGATATAGGCCCAGTAGAAACACTGCTGGGTCAAATGGTATGCACAGTTTGATAACTTTTTGAGCATAGTTCCAGATTGGTTGGATCTGTTCACAGTTCCACCAACAATGCATCAGTATCCCAGTTTTCCCACATCCCCTCCAACATTCGTCATTATCTTTTCCTGTCATCTTAGCCAATCTGACAGGTGTGTAGTGGTATCTCAGAGTTGTCTTAATTTGCATTTCTCTGATCAATAGTGATTTGGAGCAACTTTTCACGTGACTAGAAATAGTTTCAATTTCTTCATTTGATAATTGTCTGTTCATATCTTTTGACCATTTATCAATTGGAGAATGGCTTGAATTCTTATATATTTGAGTCAATTCTCTATATATTTTAGAAATGAGGCCTTTATCATATCTTTGCCTTTTTTATGATGTTTTATTGGACATAGCTATGATTTTTTTAAGGTGAACATTTGTTGAATTCTTAGTTGTAAAGGACATTTTCAATCCTTCCAACAAAGAAGCTTAAGTATAAGTCGGAGAAGCTCGGTAGTACAGGGGGTAGAGCCCCAGGAAGATCTGAGTTCAAATGTGGCTGCAGATACTAATAAAGCTATGTGATCCTGGACAAGTCCTTAACCTCTATTTGCCTCAGTTCCTCATCTGTAAAATAGGGACACACTGGAAAAGGAAATGGCAAACCACTCCAATATTTTTATTAAGAAAACCCCTTGGATAAAGTCCATGGTGTCACATAGGGCTGGGCATGATTGAACAGCTGAACAATAACAAAAATATAATCAAACCGAGTTTTAAAGACAATAATCTTTACTTCAGAAATGAAATAATGATAGGAACTTTACCTATGATCTTCATCTTAAAAAAACTGTTAAAAAAACTATTACTACCGGGGCAGCTAGGTGGCGCAGTGGATAGAGCACCAGCCCTGAAGTCAGGAGGACCTGAGTTCAAATCTGGTCTCAGACACGTAACAGCTGTGTGACCCTGGGCAAGTCACTTAACCCCAATTGCCTCAGCAAAAAAAAAAAAAAAAAACCAAACTATTACTACCAAAGCAAATTGGCACCATCTCTGCAATTTATAATCTCTGCAGTGAAGAGTAGTTAAGTAACTTGATACAGCCAGGATGTGTCAAGAACTTAAACTCAGGTCTACTTTGATATGAGGCCAACTCTATTTCTGTACTTTAGAAATAAAACCTTTTTTAAAAAATGTGACATAAAATAGCAATTTATATTTAAAAGAGAGAAGCTTCTTGATTGCAGGAACTACCTCAGTTTTTACTTTGTAGCTCATCAGGCACAATACCTAGTTCATGGGACATGCTCAGTAAGTGTTTATTGATTGATTGATTGTTGTTCTGTATCATGGCCATCTCATCTATTTCCTTCTTTGTGACTATTCTCAAATATCTGTCTCCTCTCCCTCACTCCCAGGTGTCTGCTTGACATCATCATTTGGATGTCTTGCTGATACCACAATGCCAACAAAACTTAAACCAAAGAGTAGATATTAATGTTAGCTTGGATGGAAGTCTCCATTGGAATTATCTGAGAATCTGTCCTTGAATTTAAGCTGTTCGTTATTTTTATCAATGACTTGTATCATGATACATATGATATGTTTATCTAATTTGCAAAAGACACAAAAATGGAAGGAGGAATAGCTAAAGTGTTCAGTGATGGAACCAAGATCTAAATTGATCTTGATAAGCTAGAACAATGAGTAGGGTCCAAGGAGATTACACTTATTTGGGATCAGTGTGGAATCTTACATTTGGATTCAAACAATCAAATGTACAGATATAGATGGAGCAGACTTACCTAGATAGCAGTTCCTATGGGAAAAGATTAGGCACTTATGAGTGGGGGTGATTTAGTGCATTATCAATGAATAATAATATCTTAGATTTATATATTTCTTTAAAAGTTTAAAAGTACTATCCTTAAAATAGTGTTATAAGGATAGGTAGTCAACAGTTTAACATTGCAGCCCAAAATACATAAAGTGTTATAACAAAGGAAAGTGATAATCTTACTGTGTTATGCCCTTATTAGATAATACTTGGAAATATTGTGTTCAGTTCCGTATACCACATTTCAGGAAGAATGTTGATAAGCTGATGTGCCTTCAGAGAAGGATCATCAGAATGGTGAAAGAATGTGTAGATGAAAATTAGTTGAAAAAAATGGAGTGGCTAGCTTGGAGAAGAAAAGGCATAAGGAAGACATGATAGATATATCTTCATATATTTGAAGAATTGTCTTGTGGAAGAAGAATTTAATTTGTTCTGCTTGGTTCTAGAGGGAACAACTAGAAACAGTGGGTTTTAACTTGCGAGGTTTAAGTTCAGTGGAAGGAAAATCATTCTCATAATTAAAGCTATCAAAAATTAGAATGAGTTGTGTAGGATAACTGTGGCTTACCCTTCATTAGAGGTCATCAAGTGGAGGCTGTAGGACCATTTATTTGGGAAATTATAGTGGGATTCCTGTTCAGGTTTGGGTTAGGCAGATTGACTTTTGAGATCTCCCTCAACTCTGAAATTCTGTGTTGTCTAAATTTTAATTCATTAGCTACTCCCAAACCAGCTCCTGATTTCTTTATTTTTGTGAATAATATAACCATCCTTTCCTCAAGATGAACCTCAGAGCCCTTGTTAGCACTGAATCAGTGAATCAACAAAAATATATTAAATGCCTATTGTGTGAGGTACTAGGGGGATTCTGGGAATACAATGACTTAAAAATGAAAAAGTTTCTGCTCTCAAGAGATTTGCATTCTGTTGGATTCTTTCTACATTATATTGATTTGTAAAAATTCCTCTTGTTTCTGTCCTTTTCTGTTTATTCTCATTGTTACCATCCTCCAGGAAGTTCATTTTTTATCTGGATTGTAAACTGCCTGTAATTGCCTGTAATCTGACCTCTTTGCTTGTCTTCAGTCTCATTATCTTTCAGTTCATCCTATGCAAACTACTCATTTCTTTTTATTTTAAATGATTTGATTCATGCAAATTTGCTTCTTGTCTCAAAATTGGCTTCCTACCCTGCCTCCCCAGTTTTTCTCACTCTGTCCTTCCATATGCTATCACCCTGTATCCCAGATAAACCATTAATACTTTATACCAGGGGGATCTATCTTTTTTCTTGTCCAAAACATTCTTCAGTGGGGGTGAGGTGGGGAGAGAGGGCCTTCTCACACCTAACATTATCTGAGACCTCGCATGTAGTAGAAACTCAGTAAAAATTTACTTTTTGATTGATTTCTCTTTGGTCACTTTGACTTAGTACAAAGAAAGTTCATTTTGTCTTGCTTGAATGGAGAATTTTATTCTTTCTAAAATCTGTTATAGTGGATGTGTATAAAGGGGAGGGGGCATTGAGAGAGAGAAAGTCATCTTTCATGAAGCCTTCAACCTCTGCTGCAAGGGTAGAAAGATATTTTTGATAAGATTCTTGCAATAGAAGAACAAAGCAAAGCCAATCTTTCAAAGGATATAATTTTTCTAAATTGGAAATCCCCTGAGTTTCCTATTTCTCTTAAATTGTTCATTATGAAAAGGAAAGGGTTTATCAGCTGGGAATCAGTGCCATGTAGTAGGGTGGAAGTGATACTACCTCCAAAGACAGGTTGGAGGGAAGTGAACCTGTGAAACAATGTCCTGTGCCCTTAATAGATTGATGTCACTGGTGCTGTCTTTATCATTTTTGGTAATGGGAGCTTATGACCTTTGGAAGCATCAAAACTGTTTCCTCATTGGGTGTGACCCAAGATTAACCATAAGTAATGATGTTTATCTGGACAAAGCCTATTGCTTATATTATCCTAAGAATGCTAATTACATCATTTATACAGATACCCAAACCAAATTTCCCTTTCCCTTGATATTCAGCAAGGAACCCTCAGCATCTGTGCTAGAAAGAACTTCTACAGATAACTTTCACTCTCTTAGATTCCCTGCTTAAAATAGCACTAAGTCTGTTGATGAAGAATTGATTACCTGGTACTGGGGCCTCCATATGTCACCTAAAAGCACAGATTCTGAAAGGGCTTTTAGATCCATATATATATATATATATATATATCCACTTATAATATCTGCCTCCTGATCAATGATGGAAGAACCACTGGGTTGGCTAAATAAATTTATTTTAGAATATATAAAGAAATTGAGTATACAAAATATGAGTTAAAATACCCAGTTCTTAAGTGTCCATAAAAGCAAATGCATCATTCATCAATGAATATTTGTAATTTTCATTGAGAGTTCTTCTTCCAATGTTTGTGGCAGCCCTTTTTGTAGTGGCTAGAAACTGGAAACTGAATGGATGCCCATCAATTGGAGAATGGCAGAATAAATTATGGTATATGAATGTTATGGAATATTATTGCTCTGTGAGAAACGACCAGCAGGACGATTTCAGAGAGGCCTGGAGGGACTTGCATGAACTGATGCTGAGTGAAACAAGCAGAGCCAAGAGATCATTATACACAGCAACAACAGTATTACATGATGACCAATTCTGATGGACATGGCTCTCTTCAACAAAGAATTGTCTCAAACTAGTTCCAGTTGTTCAGTGAAGAAAACCATATACACCCAGTGAAAGGGATATGAAATATGGGCCACAACATAACATTTTCATGCTCTCTATTGAGGTTTGCTTGCATTGTGTTTCCTTTCTCTGATTTTCTTTTTTTCTTGTAGATAGGATTTTTCTTGCACAACTTGTAAAGTATTTCAACATTATTAACATGTAGTGGACTTCCTGCCATCTAGGGGAGGAGAGGGGACTGGGGATAAAATTTGTAATGGAAAGCTTTGTAAAGATCAATGCTGAGGAACTACCCATACATATGTTATACAAATAAAAAGCTTTAATTAAAAAAAGAAAGAAAGAAAGAAAGAGAGTTCTTCTTCCTCTCAAGCAGATTGCAGCTTCCTTCCTGATCCTGCCTACAGTTTAGCAGATGGATTTTATTATGGTTGTTATGGCTGGAAAAATTGATCATTGTGGAGCCAACCTGGTAATGAGCCTCTCCAATCCTAGTTAAGCTGACTCTTAGACAACAGACCTTTAGTTCATTATCAGATATGTATCAATATAGTAATATATATCTTTCCAATATGGTAGAACCTGCCAGAATTTGTGCTTCATCGCCAGTGCTTTCAGGAGTCTAGGGTCACCTCTCTGCCATGAAGATTTTAATGAGAGTAGAAGTGTTCGTAAAATGAACTCCTTAATTTTCTGAATTCCCCTATCCCAACTCTGATTTCTTTCTTTAATTCTTTTTTTTTTAAAGTGACCAACTTAAGTAGGTAATCCAGTAGATGGTTAAGTAAGATGAAAGGACATGATAGAGTATAGTAGGCAGGAGATCCAATTATATTGTGCTAAATGGACTGAAAATTTTGCAGATAGATGGTAACACATGTTTATTTTTTTGTTTTTTCATTGCAGGCTGCAAACAGCTATCTGAGAGACCAGTGGTTTCACTCTTTGCAGTGGAAGGTATGTCCTACAATCATTATCATCTCTATGATGTTGCACTTGATGACAATTATGATGAGCAGGATGTAGCAGAAGCAAATGGTGGTGGTAGTGGGGATGGTGGTGGTGATGGGTGATGTCAGGTACAGTAATCTATGCCCAAGAAGTTTGAAGGCCATCAATCTACTTGTATTATTAAAGCAGGCAAATGGGCAATCTTTCCCCTCACCTGATATGTTAGGTGGAATTCTCCCTGAAGATAGAAAGTTTGCTCCTGCAGTTTCCAGGATCCTTGAGCATGAGGAATGCCCAGCCCCAGCTATCTTCTGTGGTTCTGGAAAGGACTAGACAGATAGTTATTTTTGGAATGTGGGCTACTGCAGGGGAATAGATATTTAGTTCATGGTTCTGTTTCAGAGATGTCCTTAGGAGTAGAACTGTCAGAACTTTGGCCACAAAATTAAAAAACAAAACCTCAACCTATGTTCTCCATCTTCTCTCACTGACTGCTTTGAATCTACAGAAAGATACTAAAATACATGGCCCCTACTTGAGGAGTGAGATTTTCCCATTCACAAGCTATTCTGGCAGGTCAACAACATCTTGTGCTCTAATCCTGTCCCCTTCCCATCTCTCATAATTGTTATTTTCCTTCAAGATTTAGCTTAGGTGTTTTTCTTCTATAAAGTCTTCCCTGAACTCTACTTCCCTTTTCCAGTTGTTAATGCTCTCTCCCTCTTTACCTTACCTTTTAATAAAGGTAAATAATATGTGTGTACTTGCTATAAGTGACCCCAATTTCCAGTATAAGATAAGTTCATTGAGATTAAGAACTTTTGTCTTTCTGTCCTTAGCACTTAGTATAGTGCCTGTTGCTAAGGGGCTTAATAAATGTGAGTTGAATTGTTCTATCAGTAGAGAATCAGCTTTTATTATATCAGAACTTGGATATGTAGAACAAGGTCTTCATTTACCATCTTCATAATGTCTCTTCTCTGCACCAGAATTTCACTAGCTTTTTGTCATACTAAAGGGCTGGAACTTAATATTAAATCAGTGGTTCTAGAAAAAGACTGCCCTGGAAGAGCAGATGGGACTCTGCTGGAATGGCCTGTGTTTATCATCAGTCATCATCATTACAGTAAGCCTGGGAGGCTGAGATGATTGATGGTGGCCACTGGCTGTTTAATACCCTGGTGGGGCAGTGATTGCTAAGGAAATAAGGTGACTATTCAGGATTCCTCACATGCCTCTGCACAGGGTCTCACAAAAGAGAATTCAGAGGATGGGCATGGCAATTGAATCTTCATGACAGGCTGCCCAAAGTCAAGGCAGCCCTCTCCCCAAGTCTGCTGGCAGCTTCCTCCTTAAATAGGGACTGTGAAGCTGATCTCCCCTTCTCTGAAGGGGGTGGCCCAGGGGAGGATGTGGAGGCTGCTATTTTCAGGCATGATAAAGCTAAGAAGGGCCGATGGCTGGAGCGTGCATCCTGGGCCAGTTCAGAAGGGTCTGCCTCTGTGGTTCCGCAGGGGCTGAGAGCACCAACCAGCCTTTACAGGAGCTGGACTTTGCACCAAATAAGCAAGGCCACTTAGTTTACCTGCTATTGCAAGTTTAAGAGTTAATAGACCTACTGTCTGTGGGTATTTAAAGTGAGATGGGGAGAAGATGGATGTTATTATTTCTGCTTTTTGTATGATTTAGTAACTATGAGGTTATGTTAGACCGTATGATGCTTTGATTTCTCTGATCCTTCCTTATTCATTTAACAATTTAACAGCAAGTTAAAGTTAGATAAGCGCTGATCTTGGGAGTCAGTTTACCCGTTTTATTGAACCTGTCCCTACCACTTCTTGGCTTTGTGATCTTGGGCAAATGGACTCTTGCCTCTCAGGCCTTAATTTTCTTCTCAAGGAAACAAGAAGCTTGGATGGGGTAGCCCCTGAAGCTCCTAACTCTGCTCTCTTCCTCAAATAATATAAAGCAACAGTAGAAGAAACAATACCCCTGCTTAGGACTGAGTGATATAGGGAGTATTCTATGACTTCATCTTCAATAACGTCAAGAAACATTTATCAAGCAGTTTTTATCTTAAAACATTTGCAAGATCAGCATTTGAAAATGTCAGTCCAAGCACCTCAAGAAAGGTAATTTTTCGAGCAATTAGGGTATCCTGCCACTAGGTGGCACTAGGTGGCTTCAATTGTGGCCAAAAGGTTGAGATTCCCTTCTGAAAATAAAGAAAAATAATGCATTATTAAAAACAGATAAATTGTGAGGGGAGGCATTCTTGTATAGCGGAAGGAATCTCAGACTGGGAATCAGGGGACCCAAGCTTTTGACTTCGCTTTAGTGATATGACATTGAGCAATTCTCTTCTCTGAGGCTCAATTCCTTTTTTTTTTTTTTTTTTTTTTTGGTAAATTGAGGATATTTAATTAGATGACTGCCAAGGCAATTATTCCCAGTCTTTTTCAGAATGAGGACCCTATCTTAATGTGAAAAATTTTGAAGACCTTTCCTGACATTAATTGAAACATTAATATTTGTTTGAGAAATTGTATAATGCTAAAAATGACTGAATACAATAATGCTTTTAAAATAATTTGTAATAGCAATATCTATGTATGTGTAAAACACTATGTGTATGAGGAAAGATTTAATCCATCTACTCAAAATTTGAAAGGCAATGAATGGGGAAGAATGGATGGAGAGCTAATCTCCCATAATTACTTAATCTCTCGGTTCCCATAGGTGAGTCTTAAGATTGCAGGTTTTAAAACTGTTATTGATACTCATTGGTAGAGGAAATTTCTTCATCAGATAACTTATAGACAAACTATGATTTATATATAGAAAATTTTCATATGGCTCTTGAGCTAAGAATAGTTTTTATATTTTAAAGTAAAGTTTTATTGGTTTTTAAATTCTCAAAAAACCACTCTTATCTTGGAGGCCTTACCAAAACAGGCAGGAGGCTGGATTTGGCCCACTAGCTGTGATCAAATAAGATAAAATAAAAAAACTGTGGAAGAGGTATTTACAGATTTATTATGTTAAGCTATTTAGTGAAATGAACTTTAGCACTAATTCCACAGCCTTGTGATACATAGGTAGAGAAATGCTTCTAAAGGATCCTTCAAGCATTAAATTTCAATGAGGAAATAAGCAGATTTTTAAAAACTTTTTTTATAGAATTTAAATTTAGTGGTGGAAGGAAACATACAGGCCATCTTGTTCAGCCCCCTATTGTTACAGATGAGTAGATTTTACTAATTTCAGAGAGGGCAAACTACTTGCTCACCGTTACACTGATGATGTTAAGCGGCAGAGGTAGAGTTCTAGTTTGGGTACTCTGACTTAAAATGACTCCAAATGCAGATCTCTTTCCACTGTACTATACAGCTGGAGGTTCCCTAGAATGGAATTACCTGCTTTAGAAGGTGATAAATGACTTTACTTCTATACCTTGCTCCTTAAGGTTATTTACAGCTCTAAAT
The DNA here is from genome assembly GCA_023553655.1 of Myrmecobius fasciatus. NCBI lineage: Eukaryota > Metazoa > Chordata > Mammalia > Dasyuromorphia > Myrmecobiidae > Myrmecobius > Myrmecobius fasciatus. The sequence goes on from JAJPUD010005746.1 coordinate 46,238, forward strand.
CCTTGATACTATAACTTCTGACTTCAATATTTCCCCACCACTTTCTACTCTGTGAATTTGATTGCTTTTTACTTCCCTTTATTATTACAGCCCTACATATTTTATTCAAAGGGCTACTCTCCCATAACTTATAGTGCTTTTTTGGTGTCTGCCAATAGACTCTTACTTCCTGGCTTTATTATCAGTTTTTATCAGTGGGTTTCAGGATCCCACCTCCCCATCTAGTTTAGTCACAAATAATGTACATATGGCCAATAATAGATAAAGCTACTATAGAACAATACATATTATATTAGTGTATCCTGCATAGCAGGATACTTGTTTAACTCTCTGAAGGTGGGAGAATAGATTGGGAAAGGCATTGAATAGATCTTGACTTACCCAATAGTCCTACTGTGTCAAATGGAGTAGTGTGAATAGAGAAGAGAGGATGGCCTGGAGCTTTTGGCTGGTAAAGGCTGGGAAAGGTGAACTTGTAGTTCTCTCAGGAATTGAAAGTTAAGAGGATAAAGAGGTTACTATATGGAGATGTCTGGCCTCTGAGGGTTTGTTTACTTCTCTTAGGTGTGTTTGATGGTTCAAGTTTTCAAGTTAACTCCTTAGTGGTATTTGTTCCTTGGGGATAAGGGGGTGATAAAAACTTTTACTGCCCTTATTCCTTTTCCTTTGTGGCCTAAGATTCACTTGATGCCCCCTAATCATCTCAATAGGAGAAAACACCACAGGGACAAACTCAAAAAAGCTGGAGAGTCAATGATCAGGATTTAGTAAATAAACAGCCAGGGCGACCGTTGGTCTGTATCAACCTGGTTTTTTTTTGGTTTTTTGTTTGTTTGTTTGTTCTGGTGTTTTTTGTTTGTTTGTTTGTTTTGGGGGGGGAGTTGGGGGGAGGGTAAGAGGGCAGAATTTCTCAGTATACTTTGTAAAAGGCCTAAAATGAGATTTTTTTTCCTTGTATCTAGGAAGGCCAATGACTAGCATTTTGAGATAAATAGGTGTCTATTGGTTGGAAGAACTAAAGGTCAAGAGAAAGGGTATTCAGATTAGCAAATTAGAGTGGGATTGTTTTCTCCTTTCTTAGGGAAATCTTGGGGACTTCAGGAAGACCCAGGTATTGTGTTCCTGTTCTCTCTCTGCCTCTGTCTCTCTCACTCTCATCAAGACAGTGAAGAAGCGCACTGTGTACTGGATATGGTGGGGCCGGTGTCAGGAAGAGCAGCTTAAAAACCAGAGAAGTTGAAATGGTGTGCTAGACTCTTACCTTCACCCAACAGTTCCTAGTCCCCTTACCCTGATCTTGAATTTCTGGTCTGAAAACATCACAGTTTCCTAGACACCGAAACAAATAGGGGACACTTCCTAGACACTGGCCACAAGGTCGTCAGGATTCCCAGGAGGAAAGAGGTCATTTTCCTACTCCTATTCCTATATTTAAAAGGGGGGCCCAAGATTTCTTGAGATTTGGGGCCAGAGGGAGAAAAGTAAAAACTCTCCAGTAGAGAAGGCGTCTGGGTTCCTTTGGATAAAACTAGTCTGAGACAGTTCATTTATTCCTAAGATCCTTGACTTGAATGCTGAAGAGAGATCCAGGGCAGATGCACTTAGTTATTGCACATGAAGAAACTGAAGCCGGCAGGAGGAAAACAATCTGCACAAGATTGTTTAGACAGTAAAGAGCAGAGTCAGGATTCACACTTCGGGTCCTGCTGCCAAACCTATTTCCCCTAGAACAAGCCATGGGTAGATTGCTAGGTGTGGATTCAGGAAGGTCTGAGTTCAGAAGATGCCACTTACCCCTTCTACCACCCTGAGTGAATCATTTAGACTCACCTAAATTCAGTTTTTACATTTATAAAATGAAGATGTTATAACACCTGTTAGTTTTTGTGAAGATCATATGAAATGATGTATATAAAGAACCTTGCAGACTTTAAAGTACTTTATATTTGAACTGTTTGATCACACTGTATTGCCTCCTTAGTTTACTGTTCCCCAAGTCACTCCTTCTTCCCCAACTTCTAACCTAATTTTGGGGACTAGGCTATTTCTTCCCTTTTTACCTTGGGGCAAGCCTGGACTTGAGAGATGGAGAAGGGCCACTTTAAGCCTGTGTACATAAATCCTACCCATAACTCATAACCCTTTGGGAGAGGGGGAAACCCCCCCCCCAGTACAGTAATTTGTTTGGTCCATGAATGATAATGTCCTGGTATACCCTTGACAGTGTAGTGGGAGAATTCCTTATGCTGTTTTTCATTGTTAGTGAAGCTGGATCTTTCTTCTCAGACCAAAACCTATTGAACCATTTCTATTTCCCTTGGGCATGTAAGACCAGTTTTTCCCATCCCTGGGAAAGGGTGGTTAAATATAACATTGATCCCTCTAATACCTTTGTTCGTCCCTTGCTTCAGATACAGATTCGATTATTCACTTCTAGGAAGCTGGACCCAACCAGTCCCTACATTTGTCTTTGCCATCTTCCTGCACTATTTACATTGCTTCATAGGGCTATGTGACGTTTCACTTCTACTGACTTGATAATAACTATAGGAACCATTTTCCTCATTTGTTTGTGGGATCATAGAAGTTAGAGCTGAAAGAAACCTTCATCTCTCCCATCAGGGTCATTGTATTATACTAGAATGTTAACAAGTAACCATTAAAAACTCAAAAGTCTATGAGAAGGGAGCTGAAGCTACCTTCCTCTCTCCAAAATTAAAACCTTGCTAGGACTGTAGGGTAGAGGGATTTGATTGGCAATGCCCTTCTGGTAGTGTTCTTTCTGATGATTGACTTTTGTGACTTTCAATTCAAATGTTTATTAAATACTTATATGCAAAATGCTGGAAAATAATTGACACTCAGAAGGCGCTGAAATTCACAAATGTCTTGTGACATTATTTTTGAGGCATAAAGCAGATCTGACTAAAGATACTCCTATAGCTCATATGATCTCCATTTCAATGATGAGAAGAACTGAGGCTTGCAAGGGTCAAATAATGATTCATGGCCATATAGCTAGAAAGTATTCAAAGATACAGGTTGTCAAAAGCAGAATACAGGTTTGAATAGAGGCCTTTTGGGCTTCAGATCTGGCACTCTATTCTTTGAGGGCTTACATACAAAGTGATAAAAGCCTTGTGATCTGTTATATACCAGAACACAAACAATAAAGGTAGTATTGTGATTGGTGGTCTACTAGAACAGAAGGTTCTTTGAAACAGCTGTGTAAGCTAAAGATCTCCTGGCAGTAGGTTGGCATAGTAGTCAGATGCTGGACTTTTGAGTTTAGAATATTTTTATTCAAAACTTACCTGTACAACTTTGCAGTGTGACTATGGGAAAATTCATTTAACTTTTTAAATTTCTAATTTCTAAATTCAGGTGCAAAGGGGGGGTATAAGGCTGAGTCTTTGAGGTCCTGCTTATGGTCACCCTCTGACACTTAAATGTCTTCTACTTTCTATATTAGAGGAGCAAAAATGCCCGTTGCTTAGGATTGGCAAGGCCCAAAAAAATTTCCCATGTTCTCAAAACAAGGAAAAATTGAGTTCTTCCCTTTACTGAAAATATGAATGAACCATCAAATCTTAAAGTATTTTTCCCCCACACAAATGATTTATAGGATAACCTTTAAAAAAAGTTTTTCAAATGGGATATTATCTTGATTGGAAGACTCTTGTGTTGCAGAGAAATAGGAAACAGTGTTTTTCCCTCTCCTCTTTTCTCCTTTCCTTATCTCCATCTTTATCCTCATCCCCATCTCTCCCCTCTCCACCCCCATTTCTTTGTCTCGGAACAGAGTAAGGAAGCTAAGTCACTGTTAGTCTATGCTTGAAAAGCAGACAAGGAATATAACTTTTGAGTGCTCACTCAAAAAAGTGTAAGTGAGAAAGAGAGTTTGAAGTTCATGCTTTTTACCTGGGAGGATATTTAGCAGTATTGGTTATCTCCCTCACAGGACCAGAGGAAAAGCAGGCCATCAGAAAGGGAGTAACCAGAGAGATTCTAAAAGAGCAACTCCAGTCCCTGCTGATGCTATTAGATTATTATTTCATAAGGGTGGTGATCTGGAAATATCAGACTTTACAGCCAACTGAATTCTCTTGGCAGCAGGTGTTTGGTGGAGTGGCTAATTGACCGTGAGTGCCTGCCAAGACCACGGAAGGTGCTGCCATCCCAGAGGATCCCCAAGCACCCTAGAGCATCAATATAGTGGTTTTCAAAGCCAGTGGAAAGAGATTATGTCCTCTATTACTCATGTGCATCCGCCTCTGGAGAGATGTCCGGGGATCTCATTGAGGCAAGAAGCCAACAAGACTTTTTCCACTTCAAACTTAAGAATGATGTCAGACAGCACCAAACTTGTTCTACTGACCTTTATCCTAGACAGGTGTAGAGGAAGAAAGAGCTGGAAGTTAACAACCTCTTTTGCTTTCTGAATGGCTTGAACTCCTTTACCTATTTTAGGGGCCTCTGTGATATAGCTGTAACACAAAGGTGATCAAGATGAATGAACCATTTACCAGAGTTAGCACAGCAAGTGAGTTTTATAGGATTTAGAAATCATTGAGCAACTACCTCCAGATTTTATGTATGAGAAACTGAGTCCAGCTCAGGATCCCAGGTCAACTCAAAATCACATAGTAAAGAGCAGAGTTGTCATCATGTCCCAGGTTCTCTGACAGGAGACTTAGGAAAAGTGTGATAACTCTCTTCAGGTAGCTTATTCAAACATAGAACTTACAAGATGGGAAGAACTGAGGATGGAAAAACAAAATAGTTCAGTGATGGAAAAACAAACTCTCAAGTTTGTATTCACCTAGGTGAAACATATGTACATGAAAGAAAATATAAAATATATGCAAATGGAATAAAAGTTAATTTCAGAATGGGGGAACACATATCAGAAAAGGCTTGATGTAGGATATAGCTGTTGTGATAGATTCTATAGGAAGTTAGGGAGTTCAAGACACAAAGGTGAGGAGCAAGCAGATTCCAAACATGGCAGATAATCTGTGCAAAGGCGAATAGATATGAGATGGAAGATCATAGGTGCAGAGCAGTTTGACTGGATTAATGAGCAGTAATTCTGGGAATGCAGACTCAAGCTGAATTGTGAAGGGATTAAGTGCCAAAGTAAAGAGTTTGTCTCTTATCCTAGAGGCCATAGAGAATTTCTAGAGCTTGCTAGATAGGGACATGGCCTATGCTTTGGAAATATCAGTCCATACAGATTACAAATCAAAGGAGAACCCTAAGAGGAGGGATGGGGACCAAATAGGTTGGTGCAATAGCACAGGTGAGAGGTGGTGGTGGCCACGTGAATAGAGAGCGAGATTGTGGAGGCAGAATCAGCAAAGTATGGCAACTGATTGTGTTGGGTGAAGGAAAATAGAGAGTTGATGACTCCAAGTTAGTAACCTTGGACTTCCAAGAATATGGTGCTGCCCTTGTCAGAAACAGGTAAACCACCTAGTATAATAGGTGCCTGAAAAATAGCCCCCTTCATACTTTAGCTAATTGGTAGTCATCCAGGCTTTGCTCAAGGATGTGCAGTGAAAATACACATCTGTAGGCCTTTCATATGGTATATTGTTGTGAGGATCAAATAAGATGATAATTGTAAAATGCTTAGCCCAGTGCCTGGCACATGAGAAGCACTATATCACTGTTGTTGTCATTGTTGCTTTGACATTAGATTTATTTTGCTTGTCCCCAACAGATAAAGCAAGGCAAGAGGTAGAAAGTATAGAGAGGCAGATTTAGGCTTGATCCTCCTAGAGGTTAAAGTTGCCCCAATGTACATTGGGTTCTCTTTCTTCCTCTTTAGAAATCTTTAAGTGAAAGTTGGATGGCCATTTGACAAGGCAAGTAGAGAGAGTCGGGCCTCTAAGGTCCCTTCTAATTCTAATTTTCTGTGATTTTAACTCTATTAAAACTGCTACATCTTCTATGAGTCTGGGATGGTTTTCTCTTACCTTAGGACTTTGTTATGCATTTGTAGCAATTTTATTCCTCACTCCCCCCCCCCTTCCTGGTCTAAACCACTTCTGGACATCCCTACCCATCCCATATTAAGGAACAAACAACTTTAGCCTGGGAAGGAGAATGGGAGTATATATCAAATTAGGTGGAGCCCAAATCACTACAGAGATGATCTGTCTGCATCATTAAGCAATTATCCTTAGAAAAAAATCACCACATATAGAGAGGGAGTCCCTTTTTGACATCAGTAAGGATATGTTCTCAGCCCTTTCCTTAACATATTCTATCCATATTCCCAAGGGAAAAAAATCAACTTTAACATTTCAACATATGTTTTCTAAGTAAATTTGTGGCACTTAATGACTCATATGACAGGTCAGGGAGCTGATCTTTTTAAGAAAGGAATCCCCGGGGAAGCTAGATGGCGTAGTGGATAGAGCACCAGCCCTGAAGTCAGGAGGACCTGGGTTCAAATCTGGTCTCAGACACTTAACATTCCCTAGCTGTGTGACCCTGGGCAAGTCACTTAACCTCAATTGCCTCAGTAAAAAGCAAAAAAAAAAAAAAAAAGAAAGGAATCCCCTCTGCAAAAAGACCTTGCTGCTCCTCTGGAAGGGGAGGAGGAATCTAGGGGAGCTTATTCAGTATATACCAAGGAACAAAGCATATACCCTTCACAGCACTGTTTCAAATACTTAAAGAGATTCCAGAGGGACATCAGATTGGGGCTACTAATGTGAGGTTAGAAGACAGTATTTTTTGGGTCTGGGAAGGGAAGAGGATAGAGAAGTTCCTTCATTCTGACAGGAAGGAAGAAGACAGTTTTGTATCTCCCATTTGGGAACTGCATTTAAAGGCCCGGCACCCCCACATAGATACAGTTCTCTCTCACATGGAGCTAACCCCAAGGGAGTAAAGTTTCTGGTACAGTATTTATATTATATGATTTATTTTGGGCACTGCTAATAATGAGATGTTTTGTCAGAATATACTTTAAAAAAATTAATTGTATGGATTTTTTTTGGGGGGGGGGTTAAGGCTTGCTACATTCTTAAGTGTAATTTTTTTTTCAGCATTAAGGCCAGGCTTTTTCCCCTGAGAACACAATTATATACGTCAGCAAAAAGATACGGTTTGCACTGTTTAATAATTGTACAAATCAATTTCGTAAAAGCTGAGACCAAAAAAGGCCTGGTCAAGGATGTTATGGAAGAGATTCTGATACTGTGTGGAAGGGTACTGCTTTTAGAGTTAGGTGAACTAGACTTTGAATCCTAACTTTGTCACTGAATATCACTGTGGTATAGGCAAATCCCCATCCCCACTCTCTGCCTCAAACTCAGTCCTTAATTTTCTGACATATAAATTGACAAGGTTGAGTGAGAGAAATCAACTAGATGATCAGTAAGGCCCCATTCCTGCTCTTAATTCCCATGATTCTGTGTCCTTTGAAGTCTCTTCCAGCTTTTGAGAGTCTGTGAATCAGTGATGATTCTGTGACTGATTCTTGAGGAATCACAGTATTACTGTCACCAATTCTGCTTTCTGCATCCCTACTCCTTCTCCCTGCTGAGGCAGCTATGGACTTAGATGTGACATCTGAGATACAGGTCAGAGGCTAGAGGGCAGTTCAGAATTTATGCTATTCAGAAAGCTTCAGCCCTGGCAGAAGGAACCGCTACAGATCTCCTTTTTTCCTTTTCACTCAAAAATTTTTAATATGAGCTCAGGGGATATGCTTCCCCTAGCATTTTAAGCTACCCTGTGTTTGAATAAGGGGATACTCATTGTACAAGCAATTTTAGGGATTAACCAAGTGGGCATTGATTAGCGCTTCTACCTAGAATCTCAGATTCATAGTCTTACTGGCTTCCAGGACATTTTTGACAACCAGTGAGGGGACCTCTATTTTCATATGCCCTAAAGGTCCATGGATCACCACTAGTGCTTTTTTACTTTTGCTACTTCTCATCCTCTGAACCTTCCTAATATCTCTTTTCTTGTCTTTTCCATGTCCAACCTTTACTCTTCTCTACATTGCCCTCTATCACTGACACTCAAATTTGACTGATTGTGAATATTTTCCTTGCCTGATCCATTCTTGACCTTCTTTTCTTTGCTTTTCCCCCCTCATATACTCATTTTTCTTGAGTATTCTGAGATGATAAAATTAAAATGAGTAGGGATATAAACATATTCTTATTCTTCTACAGAGATTTCTAAGCAATCCAGTACTGTTCTTAGTAGTATTAGTAAGGATGATCTCTATGTTGAATTGAATGTCAAGATTAGAATAATGTCTCTGTGCTGAAGATAACGCTGGTGGGAACTTTTTTCCAGTTATTAAACCAACTATAGAAAAGGGATGCCAGGCCTGATTTCTATGAAAGAAAAAGGAAAAATTGAATGTTGTATAGTAGGAAGAGCTTGGGATTTGAAGTCAGAGGACCTGTACATGTAAACTGGCTGTTTTCAGCCATTAACCTTTGTAGACCTTAGTATTTTCAAATGTCAAATTAAAAGCTCAAACTATGTGAAGGTCTCTTACAGATCTATCCAGTGAATCTCATGATCTTGCTGTCTTTCTCATTAATGGAAGTGCTTTCCCCCCAGATGTCCAGTTATTTCTGAGGCCTGTTGTTTTTCAAGTCACATATTCAAGCCAAGTTAAGTTGTGGATGTGTGAATGTCTCAGAAGTAGTCTCCCTTCCAAGGACCATGAGAACCTGATAAGATGAGAAAGATGAGATTTAGGCACTTGGCAGAGTAAGGAGATGAATATGGTTATCTGTGCTGGCTGAGTGATGTGTTTTCCCTAAGATATGATCAGGGCCCTACTGATTTAGCTATTTCTCCACCATTGTAATAGACCATGCCATGCCATCCATATTCCCCTCCCGTCCCTTGTCTTTCTATGACCAAAGAGTCAGAATCAAGGGCCCAGTTTGTGACCAGTGAGTGAATTTCATTTATTTGACACCAAATGATCCCCATGGAAATCAAATGATACAGTCTCATTAACATTGTGCTCTAGCCTTCTGAGATGATGGGCCCGCCCACATTTCATCATTAGGCTTTAATTTGGGATAATAGAACACATATACTAACTCCTGATTCTGGGATGCTGTGATTCTCTGGGAACATCCATTAATGGTGCTCAAATGCCCTATTGGCCTTAAATTACCATTACAAAAACCTAATTAGTCCTATATACATCATTGAAACAAACCAATCATTCAATAAACAAATGACCCTTGTCTCTAAGGGCTGTCTAAAGGAAAGAATAGTAAAGCTGTGCTTCTCAGCCTTTTCAAGTACAAGGAATAATTCATGAATTTCAGATGCCCCCACAAGAATAAATCTTAGTACCTATTGAGAAAATACATAGTGACAAAAAAAACCTTCTATGAATTAAGTGATTTTTTTAAAAAATGAATTTATTTTATTAATAGGAGTAAAACATATTTATGAGTGTAAAAGATGCCTCAGTCTACAAAGGCATGTTCACTTACTTACTATGCTGAGTCTTTGATGAGATAGACTCTGCAATAACTCTGTTTCACCTCCACTCCAGGAATCTACCACCGTTGTCTTAAGCTATACCAATAAAAGTATTTACTAATATTCCAATTATAATAAAATATTTACTTAAATGATAATTATGATCTTCATTAGGAGTCATTAGAATCTTTCAGCATTAGTTAAACTTGGGTTTACTTCTTTGTTTCTGTTGCTAACTGTTGAGTTCATAGGATAATCTATATACAACTGAAAGAGTATTTGGAGGTCATCTAGTCTAATCTTCTCATTTTACTTACAAAGTAATTTAGAGACCCTAGGTTAAGTAGCTTACCTAGAGCATGCAGGTAAGAACAGAGCCTGGGGTGGAGCCTGGGGCTTGATTCTTTTTGCTTTGGGCTTCATTCCACTTCCACTTTTTTTAAATACACCTTTAATGAATGACTAGTTCTTTTTCCTTTTTTTTCCTTTTTTATTTTTATGAGTAGCCCGAGGGACTTGAGTTTTTTTGTTTTGCATATCAGAAAACTATAGCCCTGTTGGGAATGTGGGGGCTGATTGTGATTGTGATTTTAGCCCCTAGTTGCACAGTTGAGGGAGGGAGGTAAGGTGGAAAGGAGAGAGACAAAAAGACTAGAGACAGATAAAGACAGAGAGTGATAGAGATAGGGAAAGAAGAGACTACTAAATACTTAGGATTTTTCAGGCTTACTGGTAAGGGCTAGGGATACAAATATAAGCAAACAAAATGTACCCTATCTTCAAGGAACTTATATTCTAACAGAAGACAATATATAAAGGGAAATGGGAAAGCAGGGGTAGGGGATGGTGAAGGTCGGAGAGGTTGCTAAGTAAAGGAATCTGGAGAATGCATTGAACTGGGAAAGGCAACTAACATTTAAGTACTCACTGTGTGCCAGGCACTATGTTAAGCACTTTACAAATAAAATCTCATTTAATTCTCACAGCAACTCTAGGAAGTGACTGCTATTAACCCCATTTTACAATTGAGATAGAGGCAAACAGGTGCCATGATTTGACTAGGGTCACACAACACTCTATCCACTGTTAGACAGCTGTCTAAGAAGTGAAACAAGAAGTGCAGAGGTTACTTGCCAAGCAGAAATGCAAGGCCCACAGGTAGATTCCCAATCTGGCTCATCTCTGCAACTGTTGCCACTTGGCATTTTTACTTAGTACCCCCAAGCTTAGAGTCATCTCCTAAATGTGATGCTCACAGATAGCTTCTTTATGAAAAGTAAACTGTGGTGGTTCATTATTTGAGAGTTTTGAGCAACATTTTGTTTCTTTGAAAATGCATTTCTCTTCTTTGAAGATGAACTATAGAGTAATCATAAAAAGGAAGGAAAAATTCTATTATGGATTTTACTCTATATAAGACCTAGTGAACTGCAGAGTAAACAACAGACTCCTTGTTGAGGGGAGGACTATAGTTGCCAGGATGTGGGAGTTAGAGGTCCTGGATTCAAATTCTTGCTCTGCTACTTGTACTCCTGGTCACCCAGGCTAATTCCCAACCTATCTCATCTATAAAATGAGGGGGATTGGTCTAGAAAATCACAGGATTAAGATCCTGTATCTCGGGGCAGCTAGGTGGTGCAGTGGATAGAGCACCAGCCCTGAAGTCAGGATGACCTGAGTGCAAATCTGGCCTCAGACACTTAACATTCCCTAGCTGTGTAACTCTGGGCAAGTCACTTAGCCCCAATTGCCTCAGCAAAAAGCAAAAAAAAATTAAAATAAAAATCTTATGTCTCACCAGGCCAGAAGACACAAAGCCACTTATGTTTTCTTATCAACCTTTGGGGCCCTGGGAAATTGAACTTTGGGGTTAAAAACCAAAGGGCTCCAAAGTTCCTTCTGAAATTCTCCTGAAAGCTATCCCTGAAGCAATCTCAGGCTTCACTGACACCAGCCCAAGTCCCCAGGTAGTGCCCATGACTCTGCCTGACATCACTGATGATGCAGGTATCTGGGGCACAGGTGCACAGAGATTGTGGTAGGGCTGAACCAAAGGGGCTTGTGCAACACAGTTTAACGAAGGGGCGGGAGAAGGGCTGGAAACTGCTTTCAGGCCCCTGGGGAAGGAAGGACGAATACAGCCCTTTATCACATTTTATCTCAACCAGGCTTTCCTTCATTAGGTGGTGATTGCTGTTCTGCCCTGAGGCCCCTCCTTAAAGGGGTGCCTGTGACACAGATGAACCTTGAGATGATTATGTTTTTCTTCCTGGTAGGGCTTCACCTGTTTTCCCTTCCCCTGTCAGTGTAAGCCCACTCTAGGCAGACAACTAGCCACCCCCCACCAGTGAGTGCACCTGGCAGGGCATGAGGGAGGGGATGCAGAGCCAAAATCCTGGAGTTTTCTTGGAAGCAGTTACCTATGTTGGGGAGGCAGTCTCCTGGGGGAGGCGCAGGGAAGAGTGGTGCTCCAGCCTTCTGGATGCACATTCTCGTTCTCTGAGTCACCCAACTAATGTCTGAAATCATAGAAACCTCTTTGTTGCTTTCTAGTGAATAAGTATTTGTTCTAGTTATCACTGTATATCATCAATTGATGATGCTGGATGAGCCAGTCAGCCAAATTGCTAGAACTTCAATCATCTTGGAGTTTGGGGATCTTCTGTCTTCTAAGACTATACTTCAGGACATCTCTTGTAATTTGAAGAAGATAGTTGTCCAAGATCAAAGTATCATCAGAACTGGAGGCTAGCTTTTTTCTTTAAAGACCTATTTCAGTAGGAAGAAATAATTTAAAGTACTCAACTTTAAATGACACTTGGCTTGGCTGGCTCAGGTTGGGCAGTCACTTAGTTCATCAATGCTTAAACCTTTTAAAAGATGGTTAGTGATTATCATGATTAGAACTATTAGGAACTAAATAGATCATCTAGGTCAAACCTTCCCCCATATTACAGATAAGAAAATTGAGAACCAGTAAGAGCAAGTGAATTGCCTGTGATAACATAATACAATATAATAGAGCAAGAATTTGAATCTTAGTCCTTTGGCTCCAATCCAGTGCTCTTTCCATTATAATATACTGTCTCCTCACTTATTTCTTCAAGTATATGGCCTAGATTATGAAATTATTAACCTAGTTCTTTTTCCAAGAGGAACACATAAAACCAGAATGCCATAAATCTTTTGAGATACTTTCTTCTTGGTTTTAGGCTTCCTTCACTTTTCCCTCCTCTATGATAATGTTCCTGAACCAGTTAAAATTTTTAATGTTTATCTTTTGTTTTCATATTATCATTTCTAAATTTCCTCATCTCTATCTGGCAAGCCGTCCCTTAAAGCAAATAATAACAATTAATAAAAAGAGTAGTTTAGCAAATTAACTTGGCAGCATATGCAGTGTACCCATTACTCCCCATCTCTACAAAGAAGAAAAACAATGATTATATCTTCTCTTCTTTAGAGACATGAGTTCTTTTGGTCATTATAATTACATGTTTTCTGTTTTTGATTTGTTTCCATTGTTTTATATACACATGTATGTGTGTATATATATTATTGCATTCTAAATAATGTATCAGTGTTTATAAGTGTTCAAGCTTTTCTATATTCTTCAGTCATTATTTTTTATAGTACAGTTCTATTATTGTATTCATATATTATAATTCCTTTAGTAATTTCCTAATCAGTAGGCATCTATTTTGCTTCTTAGATACCATTAAAAAAATTCAGTGACTTATTCTCAGTCCTGATTCGCCCCTACTTCTCTGCAGTGTTTGATGTTATTGATCACTCTCATCTCCTTGACATTTAAATTTTTAGGCACTACTCTCTCCTGCTTCTCTTCCTACCTATCTGATCACTCCTTCTTAGTCTCCTTTGCTGGATTCTTTTCCAGATCACACCCTCTCACCATAGGTGTCCTTCAGGGTTCTGTCCTGGGCCCTCTTAACTCTCAGTGTACTTTGTTTGGTAATGTCATCAGCTCCCATGAATTTAATTAGTACCTCTATGCAGATGATTCTCAAGTCTACCTATCCTGCCTCAATCTGTCTGCTGATCCCCGATCTCTAACTGCCTTTCAGATATTTTAAACTGGATGCCCAAAGGTATCTTAAATTGAACATGCCCAGAACTGAACTCATTATTTTTTCTTTAAACCTTCCCTGGTTTCAAGTTCCAACTACAATCCCATCTTTATCTTGAATAGAAGTCTTTTCCAACTCTTCTTAGTTCTAATAATTATTTCCCAATTTTCCTGAATATAGTTTGCTTTCTATATATTTGTTTTCATGTTGTCTCCCTTATTAGATTGTCAATTCCTTGAGAGCAGGGACTGTCTTTTTCCCTCTTTTTTTGTCCCCTGATCTTACTTTGCACAGTGCCTGGCACATGGTGGGCTCTTAATTTTTACTGTTTGATTGTTCCCAGTAGTGACCTAGAAGTTTCCAGGGGTCTAGAAGCCAGAAAATCTGAGTTCAAATTTTGCCTTTGTCACATACTTATTTTGTGATGCTGGGCAAATGACTTCTCTTTTAAGGAATCTTAGGCAATACTCTATGACTAGGTTACAGAGAAGTAGTTTCTTTTACACAGAAGTTCTCTGTATCAGTGAAATCACAGGTCCATCTCTTATCCTGTCCTATTTCTATTTCAACAAAAAACATTGCTATGAATCTTTTGGCATATTTAGGACCTTTCTGCTTTTGATTTTCTTGACTTATAGGCCTACAGTAGAACCTTGGGTCAAAGAGTATGGACATTTTAGTCCCATGTTTCTCTCACCCTCTTTTAAAAAGCATAATTCCAAATTCTAAGCCATTTTTAAAGTTTGGAAGGAAATCTATGTTGCTAATTACCGTAGTTCTTATCGAGCCTTCATCTTAAATAGAAGCTTGATTTTTATGTGAGCCTAGATGAAGGAGAAATTCTGAGAGTGGGGACAGAGGAAGAATTTTTTCCCCCCTTTTATGTTTGGGAGGAGACCTTTCTTATCTTTTCTTGAGCTCAAAGGAAAGGACAGAAAGAGTGATCACTTCCTTTTAATTCCCATAGTTCTTTATTCATCCTTATGATACTTAGAAATTCTACTTTGCACCCAATCATTTAGATCCACTTATTACCCCCTGCTAGACTGCAGACTTCAGAAAGTTAGGGAACTTTATTCATCTTTGTATTTTCTATGGGTCTAAAGCCCTTTGGATTGTAAATATTTGTTGAATGAATGAATAAATGAATGAATGAAAAAGGGACTCTGTGAATAGAAGGCAAACCCAACAAATTCGTTGGTTATTTTGACAGGCTAGTAACTAGACAGTTATTTTCCTATGTACATTGGCCCTCCACTTTAAGACCCCTGAAATTTTGTACCATGACTTGCAAGATTTCAGATGGATACTATACAATGTATACAGCAATAAAACAGGCCTTTCCAACTGATACAAATAACATTTCCCATAATTATAGGGAATAATTTTCCCCTGAACACCCTCATTTTATTCTATAAAATAGGAACATGCATTTATTTTCTTAAAAACAAAAACAAGAATCCATTTTCCAGAATTCTATTTTGTAAAATTTAAAATCCAGAACATTTAATTTTCAGTAGCAGGAAGAATGACTTAAAGAAAAAGTTATTAAAAAAACTATTACTTCTATTTACTGATAGCTAGAGGAAAATTCCATAGCCCAATCTGTTAAATTATATTTCAAAACCAAGATTTTGTTTGGTTTCGTAAAAGGAAGTTATATGGTTTTCATGGGTCATAGAATGTATGGAAGGATGATCATGAAGTCCAGTAGTTCTTAACTTATGGATGAAGGCCTCTTGAGGGTAGGGAGGGATAGATATATCAAGTCTTATTTTGTTCTACTTAATCAAGGAGTATTAAATATTATAAGGATCAAGGTAAGATTCTGAGGACTTTTTGGACAATAAGAAAGGATTTTCATTCTCAAAAAGGTTCAATTTCTTTTCTTCCTTTCTTTCTTTCTTCCTTTCTTCCTTTCTTCCTTTCTTCCTTTCTTCCTTTCTT
>JAJPUD010005746.1:62443-149667 GCA_023553655.1 Myrmecobius fasciatus
TTTCCTTCCATCCTTCCTTCCATCCTTTCTTTCTTTCTTTCTTTCTTCCCTTTCTTTCCTTTATTTCCTTTCTTTCTTTCTTTCTTTCTCAGGTATGGGAAATTGAGATTTAAATTGGGGGAAAAAAAAAAGACTTGCCCAAAGGTCATATAAATAGTAAGAGAACTGTGATTTAAACCAAAGTCATCTAGCTTCTAATGCACAGCTTTTTGCTGCCTGACTGGATAGTTTTAAAATTAGAAGGAACCTTAGCCGTCTAGTTCAGCTCTGTCATTTATAAAGTTTGTTTGCAGCATAGTCATTTCAGTTATACTCCTGCTAAAACAAAAGTGATCCTTCCCTTATAACAATAGTTAAATGAAACCTAATATATCTCCTATATCTTGCATATACAACAGTTCCTGCCCAAAGTCTCCCATCTCTCCAACAAAATGAGGAAGGTCTATTTCTCATCTCTTCTCTGGGGTAATGATGGATCATTACAATTATATAGTCTTCTTTTCATTTACTTTCCAACCCTCTCATGTTATTAATCAAGAAACTGAGGCCCAGAGAGTAATTTATCCAAGAGCATCCAGATCACTGTCAGAGGGAGCAGAGCCAGGAGGTCTGCCATCCAAATTGAAAGTGGCAGCCCTGATGGACCATCAGATGGACTCCAGATTACCTGAATCTGCAATGTGGTGTCAGCAAACGTAGCTACATCAAGATGGAAACTGTCAAACTCTTCATTGTCAGAAACAGCTATATTATCAATAGAAATTCTGTTAAAAAAAAAAAAAAAAGATATTGCCGGGCAGCTAGGTGGCGCAATGGATAGAGCACCAGCCCTGAAGTCAGGAAGGCCTGAGTTCAAATCTGATCTCAGACACTTCCTAGCTGTGTGACCCTAGGCAAGTCACTTAACCCAACTGCCTCAGCATAAAGGGGGAAAGAAAAAAAAAAAAAAGATATTGCCTCCTGCCTTACTGTTTCATTCTAAGACTTCCTGACTATGAACAGTTTAACAATGCCTAGCCCTTTGGTGGCAAGAACTGCCTTTTCTGTGTCTGCAGTGCTCCTTGGGCAGAACAGAGCCTAGGGCTGCCACCCCAGCAGAGCACTTGTCTTCTAGGGGTTCTTGGGCAAAAGATTCTGCTTGCTTTGGCCAGCCTCAGAGGAGGGAGATGATGGGCAAGGTGCTGATTGATGGTTTGGCCTAAACCACCTTCTAGTTCTGCCTCAGGACACATGAGTGACTTTTGCAAAGCTGATTATTCTTGTCCTTTGGTAGCATTTAGTGATGATTGGTTTTCTACCCTGGGAGGATGGCAGGCAAGCTAATTAGTCAAAATCGTTGCAATTTTAACAATGACAAAGTAAGCACATCCTTGTATTTCTCTAGGATGATAAAGCTTAAGATGATAAAGATAAATGAGAAAATGCTACAGTGAGGGGTTGACATCCACATGAGAAGGGGTCAGTCCCATCATTCATACAGCTATTTTGTAATTGGGGAAAGAGAAGAAAAAAGACACCAGTAGTTAGGGAGAGAAAGGCCTCATGCAGCTAATGATGCTTAAGCTAGTATTAAAGAAAACAAGGTTGTAAGAGGCAGTAATGAAGATTCCAGGCATGGAGAATAGATATACTAAAGCACTGAGATAGGAAATAAAGTTTCATTCATGAATAACAGCAAGAATTAAGACAAGTCTTAAGATATCACTTCCCATCTCTCAGATTGCCTAAGATGACAGAAAAAGATAATGATAAATGAGAGATAAAAGATAAATGGGAAAACTGGAACACTAATACATTGTTGGTGGAATTGTGAGATGATCCAATGATTCTGGAGATTAATTTGGAATGATGCCCAAAGGGCTATCAAATTATGCATACATTTTGTTCCAGAAGTGTCCTTACTAGATCTATATCCTAAAGAGATCATTAAAAAGGGAAAAGAACCCACATATGCAAAAATGTTTGTAGCAGCCCTTTTTGTAGTGGCAAAGAACTAGAAATTGAGTGAATGCCCAGCAGTTGGGGAATG
This sequence comes from Myrmecobius fasciatus, assembly GCA_023553655.1. Lineage (NCBI taxonomy): Eukaryota > Metazoa > Chordata > Mammalia > Dasyuromorphia > Myrmecobiidae > Myrmecobius > Myrmecobius fasciatus. The sequence continues at coordinate 64,473 of JAJPUD010005746.1, forward strand.
GCTGAATAAGTTGTGATATATGAAGGTAATGGAATATTATTGTTCTATAAAAATGATGAGCAGGCTGATTTCAGAAAAGCCTGGAAAGACTAAATACAGTAAATAGAACCAAAAGACCACTGTACACAGCAACATCAAGATTATGTGATAATCAACTGTGATGGACTTGGCTCTTTTCAACAATGAAGTGATTCAAGGCAATTCCAATAGATGGGATGGAAAGAGCCATCCACATCCAGAGAGAGAACTAGGGAGAATGAATGTGGATCAAAGCATAGTATTTTCATTTTTTTTTCTTTCTCATGTTTTTTTTTCTCTTTTGATCTGATTTTCTTATGTAGCATGATGAATATGGAAATATGTTTAGAAAAATTATACATATTGAGTTGCTTGCTGTGTAAGGGAGGTGGGGAAGGAGAATAATTTGGAACACAAGGTTTTACAAAAGTGAATGGTGAAAACTATCTTTGCATATATTTAGAAAAATAAAAGGCTATTATAATTTTTTTAAAAATGACTAACAGCTTCCTTCCCTTCCTCCTGCTTCTTTCCCTTCCTTCCCATTTTCCTTTCCTCCCTTCCCCTCTCCCTTCCCCTCCCTTTCCTTCCCTTCCCTCCCCTCCCCTCCCCTCCCCTATTCTCCTCTCCCCTCCCCTCCCCTCCCTTTCCCTCCCCTCCCTCCCCTCCCCATGAATTAGGGAAAGAGATAAAAAGAGAGAATTGACCCATCAACCTTAGAAGCAGCACTCAGGTGGTTGGTAGGATGTGCTAATTCTCCCTTGTGATGTTAGTCATATTTTTGGTGACTGGATGTGTCATGAAAAGTTGGAGATGCTTCCTTTTTTTTTCAGCTTAAGAAGCATCCAGGTCTTCTGCAACACTCTATTTATGAGTGGTTCCCAGAGAGATAGCCAGATGTTACCCAGGTAACCTCCTTCCCCAATAGTCCATGAGTTTTCTCTGTTCACAGTAAATGGAGAGGGAAATGTCAGAATGATTTAAGTGGTCAGATTTAGGAATGCAAAAATGGAGACATATTTCTACTTTCTACCTTTCTCTGTTTATTTTCCCTGTGGCCCACTAAGGAAAAACAAAGACCAAGTCACATTCTCTATTATATATACTCTTGATTATAGGATGTCTCCTTCTTCTGAATATGCTCCATATTCTTCTATGTCTGCATCTTTGCTCACACTGTTTCTTTTGCCTAGAGTACTCAAGCTTTTCATTTCAGCCTTTTGGAATCCTATTCATCCTACTTATATGTCATGTCCTTTTTGAATCTTTCCTACTTCCCCCACTTGCTGGAATTATCTCTACCTTACCTGGATCTATAATAACTTGTGCTCATCTTATGTTTTTATCTTAGTATAGTTTATATCATATTTATCTTTATCCATGTCCTACTTTAGCTCCAGTAAAATATAGGCTTCTTGAGAGCAGAGACTATTATGTATATGTAAAATGAGAATATTTGTAAAGCACTTAGCATAGTGTCTGGATATAGAAGGGGCTTAATAAATTCTTGTTCATTGATTAATTTATGCTCCTTTATGATATGAAGGTGACTCTGGTCTCAGAGTAAAATTCTATATATTTCAATCTCTTTCTTACTTAACCAACTAAAAAAAAGATGTCCATTTAGGCATATTTCTACCAAAGAAGAACTGGAGAAGTAAAAAAAAATTTGGGGGGGGTGCTACTCAAAAAAAATGCTAAGATACAGAAGGACTTTAGCCTGCATTCAATGGTACATTATCCACTCTGATGTCACAGATCATTGAAAAAAAATCAAAAGTTTTTACTGGATAAAATTAAATGGTATAATTATCACTTCATTAGACTGCAAACTCTTTGGGTCTAAGGAGTGTGTCTCATTTGTTTTTACATTTCTCCACTCAGAAGCATAGAACATTATACTTTATATACTTAACAATTGCTGAATGAATGAATAAAGCTTGGACACATCTGCCCTATCCCATCACAGCAGCCTATCCACAGAGTAAGTTGAGTAACACAGTTACTCACAGTGGAGACAAAGCAGTCCATTGTCCTACCTCTGGCCAGCGTGGAAACCAGACCAGAGGGTGGTTTGACATATTTGTCCATAGGCTTTTTCCCTGATGCCCACAATCACATCTGGCTACTTTTCATCAAAATAAGAACAGTACAAAGCAACCACATACAAGCCAGCACAAAGCCACCACGAGACTAGTGTGGTCCATAAGGATGCTTATCCCTAGTAGTGAAAAAGGAATTAAAGAGTCAAAGGATTCTAGTCCTGTCTAGGGCTGGACACAAGAGGAGCCCAGCCATACTAGTTTTACAGTGAATCATGCCCAAGACCACATATGGTATAAGCAAGTAGCCATGATGTAGATAATATAAGAATAAGCAGCTAGACTAGGATGGAGGATTTTGGAGTTCATTTCTTAGGCCAGGTATGAGAAAGGCGTTGTAATATAGAAGAAAAACTTGCTGCTTATATATTTTCTTTTTCTTCTTCTCTTCCTACTCCCTTTTCATCTCAATCTCCTCCTACCCCAACCAGACCTTCTTGATTTTTCTGTTTCTGTAATAGGCATTCTCCCTTTCCCAATTATGTGGACTTGAAATTTACATTTTTTATAATTCCTTGCTCTTTCATGCTAGGTTTACAATTAAGCATCATCTTGTTCCTGTTTCCTTTATATTTCTCTTATGTCATTCCCTTTATCTTTCATTTTCACTATTTCCACTTTAGTTTATTCCCCCTCACTCCCACACTGTGCCTATCCACTTTATTATTGGTTTATACAAAAGGTGTGTTTTACGTCAAGAAAGCTAAATCCTATATATTCCTTCCATATGACATGTCATCCTTTCCTTTCCGTCTTGGCTGCCATTAGTTTTCATTGACATCACATTGATATAGAATTAGAGCTAGAAAGAACCTCAAAGGTTATCTAGCCCAATCCCCATATGTTTCATATGTGAAACCAAGGCCCAGAGAGGGGACATACAATTGAACCTGGGTCCTCTAATTCCAGATCTCTAGCTCTCTTTCCATAACATTCCTTAAGTCTTCATCACCTCTCACTTGAAACACTGTAACAGCTTGCTAGATGGTCTCCTACCCTCCAGTCTACTCTGTATGAGATTTCTGGAAAAGCAATTAGACTTTCTTCTCTCTTTATCCCACTATTAGTTACTTCCCCTTTTGCTTTTTTTATACTCCCTTTTTGCACTTTAATAGTTTTGTGTACTCTAACCCTTAATTCTCTGTTCCTTCCATATTAATCCTTTATTACATTCTATCTTGTTCCCTCATTGTCCTTCCAAATAGATGTAAGTAACTTTGTGGTCCTGAATCGTGTTTCAGGCTTTTTCATTTTTTTTTTTTTATTCACTCAGCCAAAATTGACGTATGTTGTAAAGTGTGTTGGACTTGGGATCAAAAGACACCAAGATTCTTCTAATTTTAGCTCTAGGTCTTATTAGCTTTGTGATCTAGGGGAAACCATTGAGTTCTCGGAGCCTCAGTTGCTTCCTCATCTGCAAAATCAGAAGAATAGTAAATTTCTCAGAGTTTGGGAAAAGCAGTTTCTCAGCCTTAAAGCCCTTTGTGAGTGCTCTCTTTTTCCTTGCACCGAGTACAGATATATTATAATATAGTTCTTGTCCTTGGAGAACTTATCTTTGAATCTCTTAGCACCAGGACTGATAAAAGTTTATATTGATGAAGATAAACACTGTTGTCAGTAATGGTCCTCCCCTATCCAGTGCACAACTCATCCAAGTCTTCTCTTCCTCCTTGAGTCTTGTCCATGTCTTACCGTAAACACTTTACAGAGGAGTTCCTCAGTGGGCTTTTCTTTTGTTCCCTTGATATCATGTGGAAACCTGTGTTACAGTTGAACTGTCCATCTTTTTTTATGGGTTCTAGCTATATGACTGACCTGCCCCCTTTTTTCTTCTTATACTTCTCATACTTTTAGTAATTTCCTTAGTGAAATTCTGTTCTCTGACAATCCTTCTTTAGTACTCTGGCTACCATGATGTATAGCCAATAGTGCCTGGATATATCCATGAATTAATTATTCATTCATTCATTTGGCAAACATTTTTAAAGCCCTTACTGTATGCAAAACACTGGGTTAGGAACTGATGGATAAACAAAGATGAGTAAAACATAGACCCTGCTCTTAAAGAACTTAGATATGGACACAAATAATTATAATACAAACTTGAAAGAGATACATTCATGATAATAGGAGATAGCTTTAAAATTATTTGGTCTAAACCCCTTATTCTATGGATGAGGAAGCTGAGACTTCTAGGGACTAAGTGACCAGGTAGTAAACAGCAAAAAATATCAAATGTTATGATATCCAATGAGGAAGAAATCACTATCAACTGAAAAATAGTGATAAGAGGTATGTTCTATGTAAACCATTTCTCCTCCTAAAATATGTAACTTTAAATTTATATACTTTTAATATACTGGTTAAAGAAATCCTAAAGCAAAAACTTTTGAGGAGTCTTTTGCAGGGGAAATAATTTATCATGACCCAAGTTTTCTAAATTTTCATACAGCAACTTTGAATAAAGTGGGGTCTACCCCAAAAGTTGTCTGGGTTGGGTTTTCAACAAAATGGGTAATGGAGACAGTGTGGTACAATGAAAAGAACATTGGATTAGGAATCAAAAAACTTTTGTTCAAAACCTTCTTTTCACTTACCATCTTACTGACCTTGGACAAATAACTTCACTATCCCTTCTGGCCTCAAGTTTCTTATCCATAAAATGAGGGAGTTGGACTATATGGCTTCTAGGATCTCTTTAGTTCTTAAACAGTTATCCAATAATTTATCTGCTATTGTGAATTCTCTTGAATGAATGAATAAATAGATGATTTTAAATGGAAAGTTTTTAGAAAAGATTTAGGGAAAATACCCTGTAATTGTATTCTGATGACATAGCCCCAGAAGTGTGGGCAGACATTATCAGGAGCTCAGTCTTCTCTGTTGAGAAGTGTGTTCTGGAAGCACAGCGTTGCCCTCCCCCAACACCTTTCTCCTTTTCCAGAGATAAAAAAAAACAGACACTCCTCAGGATTATCATCTGTGGTTAATTCCCATCTGCTGTGCTGCATGAATTTCAGTATGGTATTGACAGATTAGCATCAAGTGAGCAATTCCAACCCGTCTCCCTGTTGGAGCTGACCCCCTGTGTAGGCCTTTTTACCTTCACAACCAAGTTCGGTCTCAAGAACTTTTTTTTCCTCCTAGGGACTTCTCTTGTGAAACATTCTGGTTCCTGGCCAAAACAAAGCTTCCTCCACCCTCTGCAATCAAGTGAGATAGATGGCTAGATTGCTTATATGTATTCTTTGTGGTCTGTGATGCAAGAGTAAGACCACTCTCATGTACACATTGCTAGGCTAAAGACTTGAGATCAGAATGGACATTCAGTACCTTTCTTGTCATCTTATCTATGATTCATTGTTCCTATGGTTTTCTGCTCTGAGTTCAATTTAGGGTGAAGGGATGGAAGGAAGGGAGGGATGAAATCAAATCAATAAACATTTATTGAATGACTGTGTGCCAGGAACTGTGCTAGACTGGTGTTACAAAGACTAAATTGAAACAATCTCTACCTTTAATTTAAGGAGCTTCAGCCTCGTCCTGAAATATAATTTCAGTAATTTATAATTATTCTCTATAATTTATAAAATTTAAAAGGAATATTTGATGTCTTGGGTATCATAGGACCTTGTTTAATTCCTTAATTTTTCATGGATTATCTATGTGACTTTGGGCAAATTACCTCTTGGGCTTCAATTTTCTCATCTATAGAAAGGGGATGACAGGGCTTTTGTGTGTGGTGTGGACTAGTTCACCCTCTCACTGCCAGTCTGTGATAACTATGAATTGGGACTGAGCCACAGGTGAGGGCTTTGTGCTTCTTCATTGAATGCCTCCTCCTTTTTGAAGAGAGAACATATGTGATTCTGGAGTAAGAGAAGTTTGGGGGAAAGGGTAATACATCTGAAAGATACAGAGCAGGGTAGCTTTGAAACAATTTTAAATGTATTGAACCCTTGATTTGTATATATAATTAAAATAAAAATTCATTTGAATTAGTGGTTTGATTAGTCTCTTTCTGCTGCCGATCATAATTAGAAATGTGTGCATACCCACACAGATACAATCATACACATACATTCATCATTACTCACCTTCACTCATATACTTATTCAATGCAGTGGATGAGCTTAATAAGCATCATATATACACCATTGTTGATTATAGGAACACTGTTAAGTGATCAGTAAAGGGATCCCAGGCCCCAAAAGCATTTCTGAAGTTAAATCATGTCACAGGGTAGGTGATGGGGATCGAACACTGTTACAGTTCTCCTATATCTATGAACACTGGTGTTCAGCTTGAATGCTTCACTAATGTGAACTTGACTTTCTGCCATTCATTTACTCCCTTCCTTTTCAGTATTATGTAGGGAGGGCATATTTGTGAAAAGGAAAAGGGGAAGACAGCAGGAGTACAAATTAGATGGATGTCTTAGGTGTCTGTCAGTGCGGGCAGCCTTTTCACCAAGCTTCAGATGCAGCAAAGCTGAGTTTCTAAAGAAGAAAAGAAGGAAGGCATTTGGTCCAGACAGCCATGTCAGTCCCCTTCCCCCTTGCCTTAGTGTGTGCTGGTGGAGGGAGGGACCACTGAGCAGCATCTTGATAGTCGTCATTTGGGATTTGGTGTCTGCCAGAAAGATCTCTTTCCTTTGGAGAGGTGGAAGGTGAAGTTCAATCCTCCTTCAGAGAAGGAAACATATCCAAGGGAGTCTGGGGATATTTTTCATCACTCAAGTAACTAGGTTCAATGTAAATGATGCCGAGTTTACCTTTTTGGAAGTTTGGGGGCTGAAGAAAAGAGTCATGTGGGGCATGATGTGATCCTAAACATCAAGAAATATTTTTGAAACACCTACTATGTGCCATGCACGGTGTTATATACTGAGAGTATAAAAAATAGACAAAAAAACCCCTGCTCTTCAGCACTTGAAGCACTGTTAGTGGAAGAACCATTGGACTTAAATGTATTTTGCCATGGGATATAGGTTGGGCCCAGTGGCCTCTCAAGTCTGTTTCAGCTCTAAGATCCTGTCTGTGACTCTGTTTTCCTCATTCAGTGTATTTGAAAAGCAAAAATCCAATCCCATGTTAATTCCCAGATTAGGTAACCTAACCATATCAGCAACACCTGAGGGTGCTCAATATTTCTTCTGGGTCCAGTGACTTCTGGAGGGCCCTGCCCACTCCCTCTGATTCGATCTGGCTTGAGGATTGTAACTTGTCACTCCAGTTGGCTGTTAGTGTTGAGACACTAAAATTAGGTTTCCCCCAAGGAGCAAAATGCATAATGAAGGAGTTAGGAAAGTTAGAATTGCTTTCCTGTCTCCAGAGCTAGCTCTGCTAGTGTGTATGAAAGAGCTCGCTCTGAAGGAAAAAAGAGTCCGTACCTGATTAGTTTTCCTGGGGGTTAGTTTTTGTGAATCAGAAAGACTTTGAGGAGCTTGGGGACTAATAGAGACATAGAAGCTACCAAGCATCAAGCCACTACCCCACAGTTTACCTACTTTTACTTCATTGGAGCAAGACAATTCAGCAGTTAAAGGAAGGTGAGGTTTTTCCTGTTTTGTGCATCAGATTGTGGTGGTGGTTGTGTATGGCCTATCCTCCAGGGGAGCATGTGTGACTTGATTTTGCACTCTAGATTAGTACAATAGTTTATATTTTAAGATTTTATAACTTCATGTAGAGCATTTTACTGAGATTATTCTCCATGAGGATGAAATCGAAATGGGGGTTAGGGGAAATGGTACCTAATACTTAAGGTAAAGAACTCTTTTTAATCTCTGCATGTCTTCTCTCTTAATGATTTAAATAATTATAATTTCAGAGGTAAAATTGGTATAAAGGAATTTTTATGAAGAGCTAAATTTCACTGCAAAGAATATCCACCCAAAACAAACAAACAAACAAACAAACAAAAACTGGAAGCATTGTTATTTAGTGGAAAGAATACTAGCCTGGGAGCTAAGGTTTTAGTTTTGGTTCTACCAATGATCGATCCTCCCTGTGACCTTAGGCAAATCACTTTTGGCCTTTTGTTTCCTCAATTGTAAAATGTGGGGGAATAGACTCAGTGGTCTTTACAGAAAGTTCATTGCAGCTGTTTGTCTAGTTCTGTGATATTTTCTAGCCTATGATATCCTTTTATATCCTATATATCTTTTTTTCCTCCCAAACAGAAAAAGATTTACAAATATAAGAAAGTTCTGAGCAATCCAAGCCGCTGGGAAGTCGTCTTGAAGGAGATCCGGACTCTGGTAGACATGGCCCTGACATCGCCACTTCAGGATGACTCCATCCACCAGGCTCCTCTGGAGATAGTCTCCAAACTGCTCTCTGAGGTAAATTTGCTCCTGGGTTGGAGCCATACCATCAATTTTTAATCTCATTAAAAATATAGAAAATATAGATATTTTCCTTTTTTTTTCTTCCTTTACCCTCTGCCTAGTTCTATCTCTTTGCCCAAACAATGGAGAAGTAAAAATCAAGCTTATGTCTTTGTTGATAACAAATTGCAAAAGGTTATGTTGCCCAGAGAATTGTGCATAAAGTAAGAGTTTTTCAAATTTTAGTCCCCTTTAGAAGTCTGGTGAAATCTCTGGTAGACCTCAAAATAATGTTTGTTACTCTTATTCATAATTGGAGAAAATACTAAATTTCACTTAGATATTAGTGAAAATAAAGATGTAATCTTTTTTTTCTATCCAATTTCAACAACCTTCCAAAATCTAACCATAGGATCCTTTGCTTTTTCTCTTCATTTTTTCTTCTTTTTCTTTTTCTTTTTTTCTGCTTCCAGGTTTTTTTGTTTGTTTGTTTGTTTTCTGTTCATTAAATTGTGTATTGCAATTCAAGCTATTCTGTTATTTACCTGGGCCTATCTAGAGTCAGGGATCAGTGTCAGTATCAAAAGGAAGTGCCCAGTGAGCCTTAAGTTCCTGCTTTTGGGATCAACTTGAGTGTAGGGGCTCTTAGCATCATATCAATACTATTATTGCCTTAGGATGGCCTGACAGTGCAGTTACATACTACCTTGAAGGTGCCTATTTAGCATAGAGAAAAAAGAAAAAAGACCAAAAGACTGCAGCTAGAGCTAGAGATGTATGTCATCTTTTTTTTCAGGAGGTCATACTGAGCGAGGGAGTAGTAGCTAGAGAATTTCCTGAAATTCAATTTGAGACAGATGGACAGACAGACAGACATGATCAAAGAGAGGACAGTCAATATATACCTATCCTTGGCCTTTGGCTTGTAGTCCCCAATGATTCTAGTATCAATAAGCTCCTAGTGGCTACAATTTATACTTCCCTCCAGTAATTTCTGCTTTAAACTTCTTACTTGTACCTACTTGTACCAACATATAGCTTTTGTTGCCTCCTGATAAGGCAGGACTTTGCCAGTCAATAAATCCACAAGCATTTATTCAGCATTTACTATGTGCCAGACATTCTGCTAAATACTAGGAATATAAAGAAGGCAAAAACCGTACTTGCCCTCAGTGAGCTCAGAGTATAATGGGGGGTGTAAATGTAAATGTGCAAGTAACTAGGGACATACATATAGACAGAGTAGATAGAAGCTGATCTCAGAAAGAAGGCATAAACACTTAGAACTCAGGTAAGGGAGGGGCTAGTCTGGGAAAGGCCTTCTAAAAGTGGTATTGAAATTGGGCCTTCATAAGGAGGCCAGGAAGCTAACAGATGGAAGTGAGGAGAGAGGGAATTCCATGCTGGGGGAATCACCAGGACAAATAAGGAAAGGATATGAAGTGTATGAGGAACAGCTAACAGTCCAGTGTGTCTGGGTCTTGTAGGGGAGATTCTGAAAATGGTTTGGAGCCTACCGTATTTATTGAATTGGGGGGTAGGGAACAGGCAAAACTAAGCCTAAGAAAAATCATTTTAGCAGCTAAGCCAGATGGAGTGAGGAACTAAGGCAGGGAAGAGAAGTAACAGGAGCCTGAGTTTGTGTGAGAGCTGTATAAACAGAAAAGAGGTACACTAGAGGTGTGAATGTAGGAATGACAAGATTTGACAGTGGGTTGGATATATAAGTGCAAAGTCTGTGAACACAGATGCCTGGGAGAATGGTAGTGTCCTTGACAGTAGTAGAGAAGTCTGAAAGAGTGGAAGGTTTGGGATCAAAGGTAATGAGTTCTATTTCAAATGAAAAATTGGACTCAGCCTCCCTATTTATCTGGCTTTGGGTTCTAGTAGACTAGTTTATGAAGTGTTTGCTCAGGGCTCTAGAACTTAAACTAAGTCAACTAAGTGTACTGCTATAGCATGTTCCTGTATTCTATCTAAAAGACTCTTCTGAGTCTGATTGCCCAGGACCTTACATCCTCTGCTCAGCTGTTTGCCCTTCTGACATCCCTGTATTGTAGCTCACCCTTTCTCCTGATTGCTTAACCAACTTTCCTATTGCTGAATTTCCTTGCCAAACTCTGTGATTTTCTGTCTCTGTGCCAGGTCTCTCTCTTCCTACCTCCCTGAATTGACTAAAGAACCTACAGCCCATTCCAAGAATGGGACCCATCCACTGGATGATCATGGTCCTTTTTTCAAGGATGAGAGGGAATTGAGTGAGGCAGATGAGGTCTTCCAACTTACTCCCAAAGACGGGAGACACAAGGGATCAAGCGGGGAAGGGGCAGAATCTGAGTCTGAAGGTCAGAAAGATGGTGAGGGCTGTCCACAGATGAGGAGCATAGTAGAAGTTTGGAATATAAAGCAAGAAATTGTACCTATGACCCTTTGCTAAACTGTAGTGAAGAAGCTACTTCTTTTACTAGACACAGGAAAGAGACATCCTATATGTGATCATGCAAATAGAATCCGGTGGACCCCATCTTTTTACCTCCTCTAAACTTGATAGGATCTTATTTTATTTTACTCAAAGTACTTCTTTGGCTCTCCCTTTAATATGAAGAGGCAGCACAGTGTGTGAGCCATTCCTGAACCTGTCACAGAGAAAGAGGAGAAAGGAAGGGAAAAGTGGCCCCAAATTTGTCTGATGTGAGAGAGAAACATGTTTGGAGAGGTGGAACAACTTTATGCATCTCACCATCCTTGTTGAAGAGATAATGCCAATTCCCTGTGGTGGCCAGTCCCTAGGGGGCTGGAGAGTCAGCATTTTTTCCCAATAGAGCAGATAGTAAAGTACATTTTAAAACCTAAAAGTGAAAAATTTTTTAACACAAGATATTTTTGACTGCAAAGCATTTAGGGAAAGACATTTTACTGATGCTTTGTAGCTTGCTGGTATTGATGGGAACAAAGGTGGTGCTACCCACAACAGAGGAATGAATGAACAGATTCAGAGTAAAGAAGGGATATGATATTTCATGTAGACTGAATGAGGATGACTCCACTCACTTCAAAACTTCTTAGCACAGCAGAGAAGCTTGGAATGCAGGTCTACTAATTAAATACTGTCCTTTGAACAGCATAGCCATGGAGGGCAGATTCTGTTAGCAGAGTAGAGTGCTGACTCTTCCTTTTTGGGAGTAGGATTCACCAGCAGCAAACCAGGTTTGACTTTGCTCTGAAATACGAGCATGTCTGTGGTTGAGTTTCTGTGGTCAGTGAAGGCAATATGGGTTCATTAGGTTTAGCTGGTCAGGGCCTCTAAGAATCTTCTAACTCCAGACGAACTGAAGAACTCAGCTTTGACTCATGATACTCCTGAATTTGACTCACTGGCTCACAATGTCAATATTAGAAATGTCAATCCCAGACTATTAATGTCCTCAACAGGAGTCAATTCATGAGTTATAAATTGAGGGTATATGCCTCCATCACATAGGTTTCCCTACAAGACTTCTGGTGAACCAATTCCTTGGCAGGATTCGTAAAAGCTAAAAGTTGAATGAACTTATTAATCCCTGCTAATACTTACAGTTCTGGAGGAACTTAATAGTCTTTTTATTTGAAGCATAAGAGAAATTAACTCATGAATTTTGTTTTTTCTTTTAAACTTTTCTACAAATATACATGTCTTATATAAGCATCTTATAGACAGAAAATTTTTAGTATTTGTCTTTATATCTCTAACACCTAGCAGAGTCCCCAGAACATAGTAAACTTCACAAATGCTAGTTGAATTAAAGGGAATTACTGCATCAGCTCTATCTCACAGTAGGCATAGTGCATATTTATAGAAAATTCCTGACAGCAAAGATCAGTTTTCTAGTGGTTTTGATATCATCTTCTCAATTCCCTCTCTCTGCTTTATCTTCTTTCCAGGAAAATCTGGTGGTACAGATAAGAATATTCTTAACTGCACTGCTTTCAGAAGGAAAGACAAACACCTACCTGTGAAATTTCCTCTTCCCTCCACTCTTTCACCTTGATTCTAGATTCTTTGGTTGTCACTTGGAGGAAAACTTACTAAGGAATTCATCTGGTTAAGAGAATTCACCTTCTTGCCTTTTCATACAGAACCAGAAAGGGAGAATCTCCCTGAATATATATATACATAACTTTGAAGAGACCACCTTACAGCTCTGCCTAAAAACCTTGTTCAGTTCTGTCCCACTTTGTAGAATGGATATCCAAGCACTTTAGCCAAAAACTCTTTGCAGTAAGCATTTTATTTTATTTTTATTTTTTAATTATTTTTTAAAGTCAGCAAAGGTCTAAAGCCAATTCTAATCTACTTTACAGAAAGTGTATGGAAAGTGCTGATGGAGTTCAATCTTCAAAGTGACTGCCAGATTCTGACATCAAAGACCTTCTATGCTTGTGAAATGTAAACAAGATTTGGGGAGGGGAAATGGTGGTTAGATTTGGGTTTTTTTTTTTTTTGTTTTGTTTTGTTTTGTTTTTAACTTGAAAGTAATAACTGTCAGTGCTTTGAAAATCTTGGAAACCAATTTAGGGGTTGGTATCAATTAAAGTCCTCCTCAGATGCCTCATCATGGTGGGAAGATAATACATGATGAAAAGATAACTCTATGGTTCTCAAAGATTGTGCTGGTAGAATTCACATAGGCTGGAAAGACTTCAAGAATATGTTTGGTGGGAATAGCCTAATTTCCAGAATCTTACTACTAGGTTGGTCATGGAGTGAGATAAATTGTTTAGATACAATGATTCTCAAAGACCATATGTTACAATGTAGAGGGACTGCCTTCTTAGTCAGTTGAGATTATAGCCACATTGATGAATTTCTGATTTTAAGTAAAAAGTATGAATTTTTAAAAAGTTGTCCCCTTTACAAATGTTCCTGAATGAAAGCAGAATTGTGTAATTCTATAGTACCACCTCAAAGAATTTTCTCTACCAGTCATGTACCCTGGAACTATAGGAAAGTCGTGCAAAACAGAAACTGTTGGTTCTTTATATCAGTTTCCTCATCTGTAAAATGACCTGGAGAAGAAAATGGCAAATCACTCCAATAACTTTGCCAAGAAAATCTCAAACTGGGGTTATGAAGAGTTGTACACAATTGAAAAACGACTGGGCAACAACAAAAGACTCCAAGCCCAAAACCTTCAGTTTTCTTCTAAGCCTTCTTCATTCTCTTTCATATATCTATGTACTTGTGAGTGATAAATGCAAAGTTTTCTAATCCTTTTTTCCCTTTATTCAATCCTTTAGAATACTAACTTGACTACTCAAGAGCATGAAAACATTATTGTGGTAAGTATATTCTCTGTCTCTGTTGGGCCTTGGTGAGCATTGGGAACTCCCTTGTCAGTTGTGTAAAAATGTATTTCATTCTGGTTTATTTGCTTCCTCATGGATAGAATTTTCCCCACCTGCATTGGAACACACTTGAGTACCCTTGATTTCTTCTTGAGTCTGTCTTAAGTTCCCAGAGATTCTGACTGATACATGTAGATGAGCCTTTTTTGAGGTAAAACAGGGCAAAGAGACAGCAAGGATGATAGCACTGGTTCAGTCATGAATAAAGCAACCTTAAGAAAAGCTTTTTTTTTCTAGGAGGATTAGTCAGTGAAAGAATTTTAATTGATCCATAAATAAACCTAGACTTAATTGATGCTGGTTTCTAGTAATTTACTATGATCTTAGAGTCTTGTTCTTGATGATTTTCTATTTTGTTCCTGTGATGCTGTAGTCAAATATCTTTCAGGACCATTTTAGACTATGAGATGTGCCTCTCATCAAGCTTGTGAATTTCACCAAATCCCTAGCAAACTGGTATCAGGAAGCCAGCAAGAGCCCATTTTTCTCTCAGATGGCATTCTGTGCCTGCTAATTCTCAGCTTTATCTCTTCACAGTGGCCTTGACAAACCTAATTCAGCCACTGAGCCACAGGGCTCCCCAGATCAGTTGTATGCTGCAGTGCTTAGGAGGGGTATCTGGGGCCATCTAGGCTTTTCCTGGCCAGCACACATTCATGCCTCCCCATGCCCTGCCTGCCCTTCCTCAAAGTCCTCCCCAGGGGTAAGGTTAGGGGAAATAGGTGTTACTAATCTTGATCCTCGAGAGGCCTGATCTCTAAGGCTCCTTTTGCTTTTGCCCATTTGATCTGGTGGATCAGGCAGATTGGGATCATTGGAAGATTTCAGAAGATTTCAAATTCTAGCCTCATCCTTCACAAACTTCTGTGAGTTTCAGTTTTCCCATCTGTAAAATGACAGGGTCAGACCATTTTACTTCTAAATCTTCTGATCTAATATGTTTTCAAAGCTAGAAGTTTGTTTTTGTTGCGCTGTCCAAATGCCCACTTATCGTCTTGGAAGCCTTTATTCTTGAAAAGTCATGTGCGGGCTTTAGGTTTGTGACCTTGGGTGATTTATGGTGGGAAGAAATCCCAGAGGTTCTGGCTCCTTTAGAAGGTCACTTATTAATTGTGTTCTCAGATGGCCCATGTGTGAGACATGACTGCTGTGTGGGATCTGGGCAGGAATTGAATGTGGGGTGGGATGGGAATTCTAGCTCCAGGCATGAAAGAATTACTTTCCACAGTGGGCTGTGGAACATGGATGGCCCCAACCTCCTTCCAAAGAACTCTGATAACTTAGTTTGATCAAGTCCACAGGCCTCAGCTGAGGCCAGGTTGGGAATTATCACCAGAGACTGCAGCAGAAAATCAATAGCCATATCAGCAAGTCCAATTGCTCCCTTTGTTTGCTGTACTGGCTGCCTGGGGTTGCCTAGCAACAGAGAAGGAAAGGGACTTGAACTTTAAGGAAAGTTAAGCCCTTGATAGAATCACGAATTCTTAGGAACTGGAAAGGACCTTAAGGCAACCCACCTGTCTACAAAGGCAGAAAGTGAAGCCCAGAAAGGGCAAGTGATTTATTTAACACATAAATAGTATTATAGCCCTAGTTTCTTGATTCCCAGTGCAAGGTGTTTTCCTCTTTAGCATATGTTTTATGTTATTCATAAGTGTAAAGGAAAAAACTATAAAGATTCCTCCTAAGTAAGACCAGTTTTAAAGACTGAAAATGAGTTCACGCTCTTGCCAATTATTGACCCTGTGATGGTTATTTTTCTTTCTCTACTTAACCTTATACAAAAATGTGATGTAGTTATTGATTCTCAAAGAAATTGTCCATAGATTTCTGGTGCTATAGAAAATGTTATTGATTCTCAAAGAAATTGTGTCTATAGCACCATAGAGGTGCTATAGAAAATAATGAGAGGCTCTGTTCCCTGTAATTATTCAGAAATCTACCCAAACCCTTTGAGGTACTGATAACTTCTATCTTATATTGTAAGTTCCTTGGAGGCAGGGATCCCATTTTTCAGTATTCTTAAGTTTCTGGCATTTAAGACGTGTTTTAGACTTGCCATTTCATTTGATTTAATTGCATCTTTTATCTAACAGCAATGATAGAGGAAAGGAAAATAAAGAGTAGCCCTAATTTAAAAGACATTATGGAGGATCCTGACCAATTTTTCATTTGCATCTATTTTTGGTATTTGAAATCCACAAGGACCACAAGACCAAAGGTTTAGAGCTGGAAAGGTTCTTTTTAGATGGAATCCAACCCTCTCATTTTATTGATGGGGAAATTAAGGATTAGGAGGATTAAGTGAAACTTGTCAAAGGTCACACAGCTTGGTAAGTAACAAAATCAAGATTCCAACCTGGATCCTCAAAATGCAGAGTTCTTTTTGTTGCAGCACAGTGCCCTCACATGATAATATGCTATGTAAGATTTCATAGAGCTCATATTGTATAATGGAAAGGCCTTTATGAGAACTGAGACCCCTGGTTTCACAACTAATTATCTATGTGGTCTTGAACAAACCAATTCACTTGAATAAGTCTCCGAAATGGAGATGATCTGTGAAATGATGATGACTCCTAACTTCTCTCCTTCACAAGATTGTTATGAGAATTCAGAAAGGCAATACATTTATAAGTGCTCTTTTTAAATGCCTCACATATATATAGTATTATTATTATAGGAGATCTTGTTATATTGAGACTATTCCCTTGATGTCTGCAAGTGTTCCCCCTTCCCCTCCATTATCCACAGGGCCTAAAGTGAAACAAGGTAGTTTTTATCTCTAGATGATATCTAACCTGAAAGCTTTGAGCAATTACTTATCCTCCCTCACTCTTTTTTTTTTTTTTTTTTTTTTTTTACCGTCACAGGTCTCATTTGGCAAGGTGTCATATAACAATGATAATTCATAATTTAAAGCTTCCTCACAAGCATTTTCCTAACAATTAGAGTTATTAAAAAAAGAAGAATGATATCCTCATTGGACCCTATGTGAAGTAGATAGACTAAGTATTATTATCTCCATTTTGCAGATGAATAAATTGAGAATCGGAGAGTTATTGGTCATTGAAAATGTTAGTGCTAGAAGAACCTTTAGAGATCATTAAATCTCTTCTTTAAAAAGATAAGGAAACTGAGGCATTGAGCAGTTACCAACACTGGAAAGATTACATAGCCAAAGCTGCCCACCTGGATACAATGTCTTTTTCTTCTCAACCCCAAAGTCCTTTGTTCCTTTCTTAAGATATTTACCTTACTATGTACCTGTTTTATTTTTTCTAACTAAGCATAAGTTCCTTGAGAGTAGACTCTGCCTTATTCAGTTTTGTATTCCTTACAGCACTTACCAGTCAGTCAATTAAAAATATATATTAAGTATTTACTGCACGCTATCTGCTGTGCTAAACACCCCAGATACAACAAGAGATAAAAGTCAGTCTCTACTCCTAAAGAGCTCACAATATAATGATTGTCTCATACCAAATATCAAAGTTTCAAATATTTGTTAAATTTTAATCAATCAATCCAAATAAAATCCCATTAGAATACGCTTTTTAAAAAGAAGAATGAGCTTATTTAGAATGTAGTGAGTTTCTGTCACTAGAGGTATTGAGTTAGGGTCTAGACGGAGAGTTCAGGGATGTTTTTAAGGAGATCACTGTTTTTGTAGAAGTAGATGACTTTGAGCTCATCCAGCTCTGAGATTCCTTGACCCTGTGATTTATTGGCACAACATTATTTAGTATAATACAGATTCATCCTAATGCTTTCTTTGCCACTGAAATCTTAACTTTTTTTTAAATGTTGAGCTGAAATCTGCCTCTAGAGCTTCTATCTACTCATTACTCCTAGTTTTGCCTCATAGGTTCAAGCAGAATATATCTAACGCTTCTTCCACAAGTTAGCCCTTTGTATATTTAAAGATATTGATCATGTCCCCTCCATGTCTTCTCCAGGTTGTACAGCCCTAGTTTCCTCAACTAGCTCTCTTACCAAATAGATTACCTTCTTGTAAATATGTTATAACTTGTTAACTCTCCTTTTAAAATAGAATACCCAGAACTGACTAATATACTCCATATGTAGTTGGGAGAATATATTGGAACTGTTATTTTCCCCTTCTGAACATTTCTCCTCTCTCAGTAAAAATTGAGTTTTCTTCTTCTTCCTTCCTTCTCTTTATTCCTTCCTTCCTTCCTTCCTTATACTTTCTTTCTCCCCCTTCTCTTCCTTCTCCTTCCTTTCATCCTCTGGTGGAGGGTTGTTTGGTGGTGAGGTTGTTGTTATGTTATATTGTTGATGCATATGGAATATTCCCTAGGTCTTCTCTCTTTGAACTATTTTATCTCCTATAAATTTCTCACATACAAATATGGTTCTTAAAATACTTATATATCCATTCTTTCACTAGCTTCTTATCACATCATTGTGAGGAGAAAAGGGCAGATAATATCACCTCCATTTCACAGATGAAAATCTTGAGGTTGAGAGACATTAAATGATTTGATCAAGATCATGCAGATAGTAGGTAGTAGAGCTTGTACTAGAATCCCAGTCTCTAAATCCTCAGTTCTGTGCTCTGACAGAGTGATGTCAAACTCTCTCTAATGGACCACATATGGATTTAGAAAAGCACAGACTAACATATTTTATTATATTTTTATTTGTTTTGTTAAACTTTTCCTCATTACATTTTAATCTTGGTGAGCTATACTTAGGCTCTTTCCCTTTGCCCCACCAGTCAAGTTTGACATCTCTGCTTTAAGATAACTCTGTGATAGTCAGCTTTGTGCCTCAAAATGCAGGGTCAGGGTTCCTTTTCCCACTCCTTCATTGCCAGGGGGACCATATTTTTTCTCAGAAGACTACTGCTGTATCTACATTGCTGTTGAGGAGTCAAACTGAAATATCTGTTCATTATTTTTCAGGCAATTGCTCCTTTGCTGGAAAACAATCACCCCCCACCTGACCTCTGTGAATTTTTCTGCAAGGTACCAGAAAAGACTCAATTTCCAAAATCTTTCTGTTTCTGTTTGGAAACTTCCAGCCCCTGTGTCTGTGCCTCATACACATATCATAAATCAAAGTATCTAATTAATCCTGGCCATGATGTACATCAACCCAAACATGAAAGTTATTCAGGAAGCATGCACTGGATCAGTGAGTGAGTGAATGAGTCCTCCTCAGTGATTACCATTACCTTTCCATTACACAGACTCAGAGATGTAAAACCAAGCAGAGTAACCGGTGTTATGTTTGGCTTTGGACTCTATTACATATCTGTTGTGAGATGGGAGAGATATTTTGGCAGGCAGACCTCCCTTCTGTATGAAGTTGGGTGCCAGTTATTTATAAAGGGAATTTGCCATTCCTGAGTGCAAAGTTGCCTGAGCTTTTTATAAGCAGCCAGACTTCAGGGAAAACTTAAGTGTTTTCTATGGATAATCTACATACAGATAAGCAAAGGTTGACTTGAGGTGGGAACTCATAGTGGGCTAGACACTATGTGTCACTTAGCAAAATGTACTTCCTATTCCATACATGGAATTCTGGCCTTGAAACCCTGATGAGATGGCCCTTAAAAAATCCAGTATAGATAGTAGAAGGACATTGTAGTAACCAAAGTATTGCTATAGGTAAATGTTTTGTGGTCTCTGTGTTGGGGGAAAAAATAATATGGAGTTAGGGCAGAGGTTGGGTAGGGAATGAACATTTTGAATGTTAAAGAAAGGTTATTTCTTTTATAGGTAAGTAAGCAGCTTCCAAGAAAGCATTTTTTTAGATGGTGACTTTGAGTCTTCTGTCTCAGTTGTCACAACCTTGCCTTTTTCACAAGCAACACTTTTTCTATAGGGGCATGCATAGTAATGTTACAGAGCACAAGAATAGCTAACAACACTAGCTTTTTATGACACATGCTGTAATCTTATGGGTGTGTATGTGTTATACAGGGCATGCGAAAGTGGGGATATGTATATCTTATTGTGCTTATATCCATATGGATATGCCTGAGTATGTTTATGGTTGCTTCTGTTTTTGTCTTTGTTCATATGTATGCTTGTGCACCTTTCTAAGTACATGGAAACACATTACAGGGTTTCTAGTTACTTTATCTTACTAATTCAAGAATCAATGAACCACAGCAAACTAAGGCCCAAATATGGCCCAAATCATGGCCTATGAGCTGAAAATGGCTTTTATTTTCTTTAAGTATTTTTGACCCCTGCTGTAGTTCCGTAATTTAAGCCAGACTGAAAATGTTACAAAAAAGCAGGTCAAGATTTTGTAGGCCAAGTCCTTGGTGGGGGCTAAAACCTTAGAGAGACAGCAAGGACACTACATGACCCATCTGTGGTTGTGATACTGCAAAGAATGTAGATTCTAGAGACTGTCTAGTCAGGCTTCCTTAAGGAAAGTCAGCTCAGCATTCATTTAATCTAAACTTAAATTTATAGTACTTTCTCCTACAAACCTGTAGAAGGGAACATACTGCATGTGAACCTCCTTCCCTTCTAATTTCTTCATTTGACATAAAAGCAGATATTAAAATAGAAATTCATTTTTGGAAAGGATTCATTCCCAGTCTCTTCCTTCTCACTCCACTTCAGCTTTATGCATGGGGCATGCTTCTTTACCCTTTGACTCTTGAGCTATAGTTTTCTCACTTTTCAAATAAGTCATGAAAGAATTATGAAGATATACTCCCATTTTCCCTTTTGAAACTAGAAGAGGAATGAGGGGAAATTTTTGGGAAAGGAATAGAGAAGAGAGAGAGAAACATATACTATCCTGCGTAGGAGCACATCTGCCTCCTGAGATGAACATCACTTTCACTCAGCATGGTGAATTTCCCCCAACCCATCCCTGCTAACTATTCATAGAAAAGAATACTTAAAGGGGTTGGATGGACCTTAGTGGGTCTTTACCCCTCAGAATCATAGCCAGACTAAAAGACATCTTAATTCCAGTGCCCTTCTCCAGGCTACTTTCCCTGATCCAGAAGTTAAGGTGGGGTTGGGGGTGAGCACAGTGGTCTCATTATTATAATCTATCCCCTTCTGCAGGTCAGTGACTTTCTCTTTTGGGCACCAGGTTGCTCTTTATTTACTGGGGATTCTTAGCTGTGCTTAACTATATTTTCTTTTCCACAGCACTGCAGAGAACGCCCTCGATCCATGGTGGTCATAGAAGTGTTCACACCAGTGGTTCAGAGAATCCTCAAACACAACATGGTAGGTTCTTCCTAGATTAATGGGAGGTACAGGGTGCTGGTTGCTCCTGTAGGTGATGCTTGATATCCCCAAACCCAGGTGGGGATATCCTGCAACACTAGGCAATAGGCAATTCCTTCTTTAGTCTTTAAAGAAGGAATCATATTACTCTAGTTTGGGCAGCCATTTGAAAAAGCTGGTCACCTATCTCAAGCAAAATCAAAACAGTAATAGAATTGGCTTACCATATTGAAATTCACTTAATACTATTCTGTAGTTGGTGATTGAATAGATTGGCACTCTTTTGCAAAGGCAGGATTCTTTCCTTCGAAGTAGAAATTCCTTTAAGTGGGGTAGTAAGAGTACCTGGAGGCTGTTAGATTATTTTAGAAGCAGTTATATGCAGTGGTGGAGGTGTACTTCCTGGGTAGGTAAGTATCATTTCCAAAGGTCTCCTTTATCCTTCTCTTCAACCTGCTTTTTTTTTTTTTTTTTTTTTTTTTTTTTTTTTTTTTTTGTGATGGTGGTAAGAAACAAAGAGATGGAAAAATAAAATGAACGAATTCTAATATTATGTTACTCTAGTAGAAGACATTCCTCCTGTGGCCTTTTCTTCTAATTAGGTTCACTCTTAGACATCATAGTTTTCCTGAGCATTGTCTTCGGTCCAGCCTAAACTTGGATTCATGGTTGGCTCCTCTCTATCTCCTAGAACTTATAGAATTATATGTTATAAACTTACAGACTTAGAACTGGAAGGAACCCTACAGGTTACACAGAACCACTTCTCAACTAATTCAGAAACTCTTTCTATGGCATCCCTGAAAAATCAAGAGTTGCCCTTTCTTTAAGCAATTCTAGGGATAAATAGCTCCCTGTCTTTTTTTTTTTTCTAGCTCTATAAAGTAATTTCTTGGCAGTTTTATTGGTTTGGCACTGAATAAGTAGATTAATTTAGGTAGAATTGTCATTTTTATTATATTAGCTCAGCCTACCCATGAGCACTTGATATTCCTTCTACAATCAATTTAAATTGAATTCTCTTTCTGGACTTTGTTGTTGGTAACATATAAAACTTCTTTTTTTTTTTTTTTTAACATATAGAACTTCTGATGATTTATTTGGGTTTATTTTATATCCTGCAATTTTGCTAAAATTGTTAATTGTTTCTAGTAGTTTTTTTAGTTGATTATCTAAGACTCTCTAAGCATATCATCATTTCATTTGCAAAGAGTGGTAATTTTTGTTTCCATATTACCTACTCTAATTCCTTCGATTTCTTTTTCTTCTCTTATTGCTAAAGCTAATTCTTTTAATGCAATATTGAATAGTAATGGTGATAATGGGCAACTTTGTTTAAACCCTGATATTATTGGGAGTACTTTTAGTTTATCCCCATTACATATGATGCTTGCTGAGGGTTTTAGATAGAATAGCTCCCTGCTTTTTGAGGCTATATCTTCCATTCTTGAGCCGCTCTCATTTTTAGAAAGTTATTTCCAAAAAAGAAAGATATTTCCTTATGTTAACCTGAAAATCGCCTCACATAATTTTGTTGATTTGAGTTCTGTGCATTAAATGTAAGTAGAGCAAGCCTAAACCCTCTTTTGCATAACAAATATATTCATATATTTGAAGATATCTATTCTGCACTAATCCCCTTTCCTCCCACTCAGTCACCCATACCAAGTTTCTTTTACCCAGTCTGAATATTCCCACTTCATCCAACAGATCTTTATTTGGTATAGTTTCCAACCCCCTCACCATCCTGTTTGCCCTTTTCCTGGAGATATTCCATTTTGTCAATATCCTTTCCAAAACATGTTGCCCAGAACTTAACACAATACTTTAAATGTGTTCCAACAAGGGCAGAGAACATCAAGGTCTAGGGAGTGGCTCTCACTCTATACACTAGACTTCTATTAATGTAGACCAAGATTATGTTAATTGGCTGTCCTGTCACTGTTGACTCATTAAACTGTTGATCATTAAAACCCCATGCATCTTTTTTTTTTTTTACCCAAAAGGCTTTCGTTGTCTTTCAAAAGTTCATTATCAATCCCTTTCTCACCTTTTTTTTTTGCTTCATCAGGTGTCTGATAACACCATAGTGAGATTACTGTTCAATTTCTTCACTGACACCCTCTTCCAGATCAGCACCTTTTACAGCATAATTCTTTTGCTTAGGTTCTCCCTTTTATGCCCCATTTTCTCAAAGAATGGATCCACTTTGGTCTTTCCCTGGGCCCCCTACTCTCAAAGAGAATGTTAGCCCCCAAATGGAAAGAGCAAAATTCCTGCCATAAGGTCTTAGGAAGCTAAGATGTAGGACAAGTGAGAGCCTAGGACCCAAAACTGATAGGTTTTTGAAAGCCGGGAGATGACCACTGCCTCTGTCGGGGGCTGATCATTAGTAGTATCCCACAACTGCCATTGAATACCCCTCATCTCCCATCTGTGTAGTTAAGGAGAACCAGTTCCCAGGGGATGCATTTAGGGAGACTTCAGGGTCAGGCAGTGAGGAAGCTGGCCTCCTGCTGCTCATAATTCACCAGAACACAGGTCAGCAGCAAAGCCAGGTCTTGATACGGATGTACCTTTGTATAAAGGCAGAGTTAATTGGCTATAATTTCTTTAAAGCTCAAACAGCTCAATTTGGGTTGGAACCCTATATGAAACAAAAATTTTTAGTCACCTGGTAACTGAATTTCGAGGCCATAAATGATGGAACCAAGGGCTTACTTTCTATTTGTGAGAGGAAGAACCAGACAGGTTGCCTCATTTACACAGGAACACTGAATGGCCAAGGCAAAACAATCTTTCTCTAAGAAGAATAGGCAAAAAAATATGTAGAGGCAGGTATCTGACTTGCAAGAAGGATGTGTAAATTGGGCCCTACAGTCAGGTCTTAAAGATCTGAACTGGTTGCAAAGTATTAGTATTTGAAAAGCCACACTGACATATGGTGGCTAGGCAGGAAGGCCTGGATTTGAATTCTGCTGCCAACCCTTTATAGCTCTGTGACTCTGGGATGATTGCTTACCCTTTCTGAACTTCAGTGTCCTTATCTAATATTTATCTGTAAGATGGGAATTATAATTATGCCTCATTGAGAAGCTCAAATGAGATAATATATGTGAAGCTCTTCTGCAAAATTCGTTATGCTCTGTAATTTTGAGATATTATTTATTTTGTGTGCAAAAGCCCTTCTCTACAAGGCTCTTTTTTTCCTCTGGCTTCTGACACCATCTTTACACTTGGGGCTGAACACTTAGGCCCTTAGGGCTGACACTGCTCCCCACTCCAAAAGAGCTACCTAAAAACTAAATAAAAATACCCCTGTGACTTATTTGAGCAGGGAATCTTATACAGAGTAGGTGCTTAAATAAATGCTGGTTTGTCAAGATGCCTCAAAATCTAGTGTGAGAGAAATTAATCTGAAAAGAAAAGGCAATGTAATACCAGCGGTGCTTCCCTCAGAGGTTGACAGGGAGTTTGGATTCTATTAGATTTTTGCATCATTTTGAGTTTGAGTGTACTCAGAAAAAGGCCAAAGGGCAGGGCAGGACAAGACAGAGTAGGGCAGGGCTGGGCCATGTGGCTTCTGGACTGGTCTGCTAGGGAACAGGGCATATTTGTTAACTAGAAAATCATTTGTCCTCATATGGTCACTATGTGAGCTGGCAGCCACACCTTTTCTGAGTCATAGCTGGAGTCTAGAGGACATATGTGTTTTGATATTGCTTATTTAAAGGAACTTTTCCTCATCCTGACTTGTTGAATTTACTGAAGTAGACATGGATTTAGGCTATGTGCCCCCTTTCTCCCAAAGCATATCTTTTTGAGTATTCTGTAATGTTCTGTAAATATTCTGGAGTTGAGAAATAGGCATTTTTAGACTTCATCCAGCAGTCATTTCTTAGAAACCTACAATGTTTGAGGAGCTGTGCTAGACATTGGGAATTCAATGACAAAAATGAACTGCCCTCAGAAACTTTGCATTCTTTTTTTGTGTGTTGCAGAGTTGTTATATCATGAACATGGATAAAGTAAATACAAAATGTATAAGTAATTTCCCAAGGAGAGTGTTCTAGCAATGGATAAGATTATAATATTTTTCATGTATAAGATGGCACTGGAGTTGAGCTTTGAATAAAGCTGTTAGTTCTATAAGGTGGCAGTACGAGGAGTGTCTGTTCTGCTCAAGAGGTACAAACCCGTGTAAAGAACAGACAGACACAGAAAGTAGGATGTTGTATTTAGAGAAAACCCAGTAGACTAGACCTCAGACTTAAAAAAGGAAGGATATCAAAAGTTTAACAGCCTTAACATCTTCATGCCTGCTTGTTTGTGATTAATTTCATGAAGTGGAAATGTTTCTGGAGCTAGTCATTTGCTACCTGAAAATGGGCCACCATAACACATAGCTTCAGAATTTGTATGGTCACACGTGGCTGGTGAAGATTGGGTACTTTGCTTTTTCTTAGGGAATTTCCTATTCAAATACTCATTTTACTCTATAGCACAAAAACATATTGTAAGGTAGCTTCACTTAATTTCCCTTCCTTATTGGTAGTAAACTGTGACCTGGTACTAATGAATCTGTATCTATAAAATCATGAAACCAAAAGAGATAAATAGATCACTTAGTGTAAAGGTTCTCAAAGTGTGTTCCCTAGGCTGCTGGTAGTCCCAGGAGACACTACTCTCTGTGACTTGAAAAATGCTGGGCTTTTGTAAAGTGTATCTGTCCTTTGAGAGTTGAAATTACATTTTAAAAGCATAACAATGAATCTTTCTGAAATGTAGCAGTAGTAATAGCAGTTTACCTTAGAGTAAGCATCTCCGTTTTTGTTTTTTTTTTTTGTTTGTTTGTTTGTTTATTTGTTTTTTTCTTGCAGAGTTATATGAGGACATGTAAAAGAGTTAGCTGACCGCTGATCTGGTCTGCCTAGCCCCTCACCTGATAGAACCTTACTTAATTGTAGCTATTGCCATTGCAGCATAGTATACTTGAAAAAACAATGGATTTGGAGTTAGAGGTGCTGGGTTCAAATCCTGTGAACTCTATTACCTTGAACAAGCCATTTAATTTCTCTTAGGTTTTTATTTCCTTTTGTCAAAAGCAAAGGGGTTGGCTGGACTAGGTGACCTTTTCTAGATTTAAATCCTGTTCCTAATCATCTTCATCTCTCGTGATGACTAACTGGTTTAAGAAGAGTAGCTATGTATTTATGCCAGATATCTGGCCTATATAGTCGTCAGTGAATGTCTTATCATCTCAATGCAGCAAATGAATATAAAAGTTTGAATGAAATGAATATAAAAGCCCCCCCTTTTTTTAGACAGACTGAATCTGTAGGCCTTAAAGTCCACAGTCCAGGAATAGTTCCAAGCACTAAGATTATAGTATTAAAGCATTTAAAGCCAAGAAGAACCACAAAAGAGCACCCATCTTTATCTGAATCCTTTATTTTATAGATGAGGGAACTGAGGTCTAGAGACCTTACATGATAAATCACATAGCTGTGAAGTAACTGAGGTAGGATTCAAACTGGCTCTTTTCCTACAAGTCCCATGCACCATTCACTATATAATGCAACCTCTAAGGGAAAGGATCTGCTCAAAGTCTTATGTATTTTGTGTTGTTACCAAAAAAAAAAAAAAAAAAAAAACCAAACCAGTCATTCATTTATTTGAACATTTCACAAAATATCCCTGTATTCCCTCTTCTCCCTTCATTCCTCTTGCCTTTTTTTCTCTCCTCATTCCTCTTCCCTCAACCAAAAAAAGACAGTTCAGCTTACCATACTCTGGAATGTTTCCCCCCTCCCCCATACTTGTCAGACTAACTATCCAACTTTCCCTCTCAATTTCTGGAGCTTCCCAGTAAGTACCAGTCAGGAAGAATGCCAATGTTGAGTAAAAGTACATTGGTCTTCTTGTGTTTTATCAATAACAGTATACATACTTAGTGCTCTAAAGAGGAAGTTGCCAGTGGTCAAGGGCCATGAGCCCAAGCTAGCTGACAGAAATTGAAATTGGAGTAAGTTTTCTATGGCTATTGAGGAGATCTCTTTCCTTAGTGCCTGCCTTTTTTGTTACTCCCACTGACTACTGCCTCCTACTTTGAGGTGTCTCTCTGTCCCTCTCTCCTTCTCTCTTTCTCTTTTTTCCCCTCCCTCCCTCCATCCCTCCCTCCCTCTCTCCCTCTCTCTCCCTCTCCCCCTCCCCCCATCTCTTTCTCTCCTTTCAAATTACTCTCAGTCACATGCACCATACCCACCTCTTCCTCTCCCACCCACTCACACACATTGCCTGCTGCACATGGCTCCCTCTCAGACATCATTTCCCTTTTACACACACAATTCTTCTTTTACACACTCTTTTCCATACTCTACTAATTCTCTCCTAAGTTGTTTGTCTGTAGCATTTACCACAAACCAAAGGTTCCAGGTCAAAGTGTACCAATTACAGTCTAATTCTGATCCCCTGTTGATGCTGATGAAGGTCCCTTGGGCTCTTGGTCCTCTGAATATCTGGGGCCAGCCTAAACCAGAAGGAATACCCCTGGGATGACTATGCATGTAGAGGTGTTCCTGAAATTCTGTATTCTGCCATTCTCCTCATCTCCATCCTTTAGGATTTTAGATTTCAGAACTGGAAGGAACTTTAGAGACCAACCCCTTCCAGCTCTGAATTTATAATCCTATGAATTCCCTCTAGATGAAGGTA
Organism: Myrmecobius fasciatus; assembly: GCA_023553655.1. Lineage (NCBI taxonomy): Eukaryota > Metazoa > Chordata > Mammalia > Dasyuromorphia > Myrmecobiidae > Myrmecobius > Myrmecobius fasciatus. Next base: position 92,261 of record JAJPUD010005746.1, read on the forward strand.
CTGGCCTGGAGGGGCTGAGTGGCTTGCCTTATATTACACAGGTAGTAAATAGCAGAGCCAGGATTTGAACATAGATTTTCTCAGTTGCTTGTCCTCCTATGTCATGCTGAATCTCATCCAGTTGCTTCTATATGATCAAGGGATTTGCTACCTCTTAAGAGGCAGGAGCACCAACAGCTGCTTCTCTTGAGTCAGGATACAGAGCCTCAGGATGCTAGGAGCACATGGTTATATTCTTAGCTCCTCTACAATTAAGGTGTTTCTTAATCTACCCTGAGTCTAGGGGTATGGGCTTAGGAAACCTCCAAAGTCACCAGTACTGACAGGCCAGCACAATTCAGATTCAGAAGGAATATTTATTTGCTCAGAGACTGGTTGGGCAACATGACTTCTGAATTTCTTCCAGCTTTAATATTCTAAAATAATATGTCACTGGCCAGAAATCCCTTTTGTCTGCCTCTCTACTGGTATATATTCTGACATCTTTTGAGAGAATGTGATTTTCTTCATTGCCTTCTTCTATGCCTACTGGCTCACTTGCAAGAAATGAACTTTTAACTTTCTTATTTGTCTAGCATGTGATATAGCAGAAGAATCTCACTAGCCTAAGAGATTCCATTTTGTTTAAGGTGCCTGAGTATTGTTCATCACACTCTTATTGACATTTAAAAAATAAATCAATTCCACAAAAATTAACTTTTGGAAATTTAAAGAAAAATTATTATTTTTGTTTATTTAAAATTTTATTTTTCAACATTTCTACATACTAGTTAGAATGAAAGAATTAAAATTAGGATAGCTACAAAGTGGAAGACTCATTGAGACATAATTGGAATGAATATATTCTCACTTGGACAATAAGAAAAAAAAAGCAAATGTGATAAAAGATGTTCTTTTCTGATTATATGGAATTTCTATTGGCTGGTAATTGAACCAATTCAGTTAAATTGGAAATAAAAGAATCCTATTTTTGCCTCTTTTTTGTCAAGGATGGAAGTCTGGAGCAAAGTTTATCAGAAAGTACAGGACCCCCTGTCTTGGGGGTGGGGGGGTCAGGGCATATTTTTTCTTTTCTTCTCTGGTTATAACTGTCACTGTGGCTCCCAATCACATTTCCTGACTATAGTCACTAATATGCCAGCTAAAAAGTGTTTCCTATATGTCCAGAGTGAGGGTGAGACAACCTTATTCATTTGCCTGGGAATTGAGGGAAGGGATGAGAGAGAGAGGAGCATAGTAGGTGATACTGAGGGCCTGTGTTAACCCCAGAGTCTAGTCAGTTAGCTGAGTCCACACTGACCTTGTTTCTTAGCATGTCCTTTCCTCCCCTTTCTGCAGGATTTTGGGAAGTGCCCACGGCTGAGGCTCTTTACTCAGGAGTATATTCTTGCCTTGAATGAGCTGAATGCTGGTATGGAGGTGGTAAAAAAGTTTATTCACAGGTCAGTGAGACCTTTGCCCTCACTTTCAGCCAACCCTCTTCCACGTGGCCCCTCGCTGCCTCGGGCTGTCCCTGTCTCTCTGGAAACAGTGGACTCTTCTTCTATCCCTGCAGAGCAGATGGCACTTGGAGATGCGGGGGGGAGGGGGGAGGAGTGCAGGAGGGAATTGAGAGAGGGGATCCCATTGCTGAGCTCATCATATGTCCTAGTTCTGACCAAGAAGTTGATCTTAAGTGAACCGTGAAACCAAAAATAATTTCAGCTTCTGAAATGAACTGAGTCCAAGTGTTGGGTTTTTTTTTTGTTTTTTTTTTTTTTTACTTAACCACGAGTGGAGTGGAATCAAAGTTTTTCTTAAAGAATCTCTAATGAACAACTGTGGACCGGCACTTAGCTCATGTTGCCATCACTGCCCTTGTGCCTGTGATTTCTTTGGTGTAGGGAGCTCCTGGGGAGGAAACTACCAATGTAGACCTGCAGCTTAATAATGTCTTAGTGGCCTGGGACACTGAAAGATTAAGGGTCTTTCAGCAGAAGCAGGACTTGAATCCAGGTCTTCTAACTCTAAAACTGGCTGTCTAGCTTCTGAGCCAAAATGCTTATGTATTTACTAAAATTACCAAGCTAGACCACAAAATATTGTCCAAAAGAAATGCATTTTTAGGGGGTGCAGCTAGGTGGCGCAGTGGATAGAGCACCAGCCCTGAAGTCAGGAGGACCTGAGTTCAAATCTGGTCTCAGACATTTAATACTCCCTAGCTGTGTGACCCTGGGCAAGTCACTTACCTCAGTTGCCTCAGGAAAAGCAAAAAAGAAAAGAAAAAGAACTGCATTTTGATTAGAGCTCCTGCTGCAAGGAGTATCAGTTGACCCTGAGAAATGCAAGCTTGGAATGTCACAAACCTAAGAAAAGGTGTTTGGGAGAGTAAAATTGAGCTAAATTTCCAGGCCTTAGTTAGTTGCCTTAGCCCACTGCACCTGGAACCCTGCCTCTTAGCACATCCCCAGCCTGATACACCATGTAATCCCAGTTCTCTGAATCTGATTCTTTTCCAGCATGCATGGCCCCACAGGGCAGTGCCCCCACCCCCGGGTCCTGCCCAACCTGGTTGCAGTCTGCCTTGCTGCCATCTACTCCTGCTATGAAGAGTTCATCAACAGGTCAGTGCAGCCTTTTCTAGCTCCAACCAAGGTCATCCTGGATAGTCATTTTTTTCTTTGACAACTGGGGCTGTAAAGGGCAGCCAGAGTGTATAGGGCACCAATCACAGCGTCATCACACAAGCGTACTTATCACACTCAGGGTAGAGACAGTGTGCCAGCTTTGAGCCATTGGAAGTAGCTGCAGGGCCCTCCCTTGGAGAACTGGCCCCCCCAAAGCAGGTCAAGCCCATTTTCTCCCTGCCAGGCCAGGCACTGGGTACGGATTCAGGCAGGTGGTCCCATTAGAGGCACTTGTAATGGTGAATTTATCCTTTTATTTAAAGGCTTTAAAAGCAGAAATCTGTTCTGATATTTTAAAGAGAGTGAAGATAGTTTTATTAAATTCACTTTTAAATAAAAATTGTTCCACAACTCAGCAGGAGTATTAATTGCCGTTGGGATAGATAACCTCAGGAGACTTCCAGGGGAGCACGCCTGTATATATATGTATGACTAAGAAGAGAGAGTCATCCTCTCGCCCCAGATTTCTTTCCTGGGAGGACTTGAGATAAGCTCTGTCCTCCAGACAGCTGTGTTCAGAGCAGAACGGGGAGCAGACATGGGCCCGGAGGCTTGGTCCTGGACCCTCACTGCCTGGGGTGAGGCTTGTCCCCAGGATGCCTAACTCAGACTCAAGGAATGAGTCCTAAGGCCATGGGGGTCCTTGGTGCAGGGTGGCAGGGGGGCCCAAGAACACAGCTCGGAGAGGTCAGGCTCATTAACTGTCCTGGCGAAATGCACTCTGGCAAACAGCCCAGGCCTCCCAAGCTCCCACAGCCACACACTGCGTGCACTTACGCACACACATACGTGCACAATGCACACATGTGTACACAAAATGGGCATACACATACAGAGCACACGTACACACGTGCAGTACAGCACACAGTGCACATATGCAACTGTGCAGTACAACACACATGCACACATATATGAAATGTGCACCAGCACATGCACACAGTGCACACATCTCACACATGTGCACATGCACCTGTGTGCTTGTGCATATACACAGAGTGCGCGCACACACGTATTCTCTCATTCTCTCAGGACAGTTCCTTATAGTCTGGAGCTGAGAGGTTTGCTTCAGGCCTTCTGCACGTCGCCTTGTGTGCAGAGACTAGCTGGGTCCTTGGAGGGGTTTGCCTAGAAGAGGAGCTGCCTCTTGGAAAGGGAGGTAGGAACTGCAGCTGCTGCAGAGACTAGGATGACAGGCTTTTGTCCTTGGCCGTGCTCCTCTGCAGGAAGCAGCCCCTTCTGCCGCTGACCTGAATTCATTTGAAGTGCAGTAGCCCCCCGTGAATTGTAACCTTGTTCGTAGTTCTGAGCATGCTCTGTGGCCCACGCTGCCATCCTTCATTCATTGCTCATTCTTAAGTCTCTGATTCATCCTGGGGATCTCCAGCTTAGTGAGACATGGAGTTCCCTGCTCTCTGTTTATCTAGTACTAGGGCATTGTTCTGAGAACAGTAAGTGAGAATCATTTTCTTTCCCCTTCCCTGAAGGCTCAGGCTACTTAGGCCAGATAAGATGAGCCCAGGCAAGCTGCAGCACCACCCTCTGTTTGTACTAATTTCAGCATGCACCTGTCAGAGTCACCTTGGGAATGTTCCTGGGCCTACGGGAGAAAGTTGGAATTGGAAGAGATAAAGGGGTCTCCTTGGGAAATCAAGAAAGGAGAAGGCCTGCCTTCTGCTGTCTAAGAAGTCAGGGTAGAACTAGGAGGAGGTCCACTTGTTATGGCTTTCTAGCCCAGTACCATAATAATAATAATAATAATAATAGCAGCTAAGATGTCCATAACAATGATTATACTGACTACCAGGTGTAGCACTAAATACAGTTATTTCATTTGATCCTCATTACAAACCTGAAAGACATGCACTATCATTATCCCTATTTTGCAATTCAGGGAAATTAGACATACAGAGATTAAGCGACTTGCCCAGGATCACATAACTAGTAGGTATCTGGGGCTGGATTTGAACTCAGGTCTTCCTGAGTAGGCCCATTGCCCTATTCACTGTACCACCTTGCTCTTAAAATGAGAGTTTGCCATCTCCTTTTGACTGCTGAATAAAAGAGAACTCTAGTTGAATTCATTTTACTAATCAGTTATCTCTAGAGATTTTCTGAAGGGAAATGATTTGGAGGTTGTGAATTATTTTTTTAAAATTTATAAAATGGTAATTACAAGATAAATCATCCACAAGTATCCCTTAGAAGACCTTAGAGAAACTTAACTGTAAAGTGACTCCCAAGAGATTATAGGCCTGTAAGGATGACCATAACATTTGAAATTTCCAGCTAAATGACCCAGATGTGTGGCCAAGGGATCACTGAAGTTTCTTGAGAAGGAAGTAATTTATTTTTGCAAAGTTTGGTGGGAATGGCTTCTTGGTGACCTTGTGTTACCATTCCAGGGTCTACCAATGCAAAAGACAGCTCTTCCTGTGACATCACGGTGCTTTAGGCAATAGGGTTGAGGTCTCACAAATGACTGGTGGGTTTCCTGGAGGGGTCTTGCAGATAAGAGTGCTGTATAGAGAACCCAAAACATCTGATTCAATCTTCAGAGGAGAATGCAAATGCAAATTAAAAAAAATTAAAATAGCTTTTACAATATTGAACTTTAAATTTACAAATTAAATGGGGTTGATAGTTGCTTTTAAAAAAAATCCATTTCTGTTTTCTCATTAGTCAGATTTGAAGATCCAGTTTGAACATTTGTCTTAACTGGTAAAATAGGGGCACAGGATCATAGGATTAGAACTGGAAGGGAGCTTAAGAGATTATTTAAAATAAACATTTGTTTGAAAAAGAAGGGAAAACTGTTGCTTACAGAAGTCAAAGAACTTGCCCAAAGTCATATAATTTTTTTGAGTGGTAGATTCTACTTTGGCTGCTTAGGAGATCTTTTTTTTTTTTTTTTTTTTTTTTTTTTTTTTTTTAAACTTGCTTCTGGGTTCTTAGCTTTATGCCAGATAGCTGAAAATGCTAGATAAGTGACCTTCAGTTAAAGGGAAATAAAGCTCAATGCTGTATGGAAAATGATTTACATTTAGTACTTCATGGTAGAATGCAACTCAATTTAACATTATTAAACCTCTGCTATGTGCTAGGAGCTGAGGACATGGAGACAAAACAACGGTCCCTGTCTTTAAGAAGCTCACATTATAGTAGAAAGGAATAGGATGGAAAGGTCTTTGTGTAGAATCCCCCTCCAAACATATAGGTTACTTGTAACATACTGTGTGTTTAGTTCAGGGACTCAAAGGATGCTTAAGATGAGGGGAATGTAGGAATTTTCTGTTAGCAGATTTGAGCTATGTAGATGAAAATTCTAATAATTCATTCTCATCAGAAGGTGGGTATTTAAGCACCTACTTTTTATAGTGTCCTGAGTTCAGTGGGAGGAATAAGAAGGGGTTCAGTGGTGGTGATACAAAGATGAATAAGATTATAACTCAGCTGCTGCCCTCTGGGACCTCACCAGAATGAAAAAGAAAGACTTGCTTGAAGCATTTAGGAAGCAAATATAGGACTGCATATAGTCATGTACACTCTCATATGGCACATATTCTAGTACAATAGGATGTCAGAGCAAAGAAGGATCACTGGGAACTCTAGTAATCAGGGATAATGATATTAGTTGTAATTTATATAGAGTCTTAAGGTTTGCAAAGCTCTTTACATACATTTTTTTGATTTGAGGGCGGTGACACGTAAACAAGACTTTGAAGGATAAGATGGATTTGGATATGTTGAGAAATGGTGGGGGTAGAGAGAGACGTTACTTATGGGGGAACCATATCAGTAAAAAAAAAAGATAGGCACATTCATATACTAAGTGTTAGGGAAAAGTTAGGCAGTGAGGTGAGGGAAGGAGATGAAGAAACGAGGGATAGTCTGTGAAATGAACCCCAAGGGAATTGTGTTCTGAGCCACAGCCTCTGAGTGTTTAATTCATTCAAGAGGCAAAAAACTTTTATTCAGTGTCCATTATGTGAAAAGCACTGTGCGAGGTCCAAGAAAGTTAAACAATGAATTTTTGTTTTCAATCAGCTACGTTTAATACATTTCTATATTAACTATTGTTGGAGAGATGATAAGGATAAAAGCAGCTGCCATTTATGTATAAATATTTTACAGATATTTCATTTGTTCCTCACTACAACCCTGAGAGGTTGATGCTATTATTAGCCCTGTTTTTCAGATAAGGAGACTGAGGCAGACAAAGATTAAGAGATTTCCCTAAGATTCCAAGATTAGTTAGTGTTTGAAATCAAATTCACACTCAAGTCTTCCTTACTCCAAAGTCTTGCCACCTACCTGAAAAAAGAAAAAGGAAAAAAAAAAAAGATGTCCCCAGAAGGCCTAGATCAAAGGATTTTCGAATCATGTATTTAAAACTGGAAAGAATTTTAGCATCCAACCTGCTCATTTTACAAACACACATTTGTATGTGACATACTAAGATGTCACAACTGGCTTCAGGGTCAGTAAGCCCATAAATGGAGGTGGCTTGTCCCCTGTGGTCTCCTCTATACCATACTGCCTTTGAGAAGCTCAAGAAATAAATAAGGGTTCCCTAAAGAAGGGAATCAGGACAAATAAGTAATACAAACTTAAGGTCTTCTTTAGTGTTATCCATGATTTGGTGCCCTAGGAGCTAGAGTATCAGATGGGACCATCTTAATCCACCAGGAGCAGTCCACAGCCTCTCAAACTTTAATTGATGGTCTTTATGGGTCTTTATACCCTTATAGAAGGATACTTATCTTTAATTTACAAAAATTGCAATAGCATCCTGGCAATAACCTGGACACTGAGTAGTATACTGGACATACAAATTACAGGTTTCTTGGGGGTGGGAAGAAGAATGCGGAGGAGATAAGAAGGTAAGGACTTTGAGAAGCATGTGGCAGAGAGTCCACTTGTGCCAATACACAGAGAAAAGAGATGAAAAGGAGAGTATAATTGGGGAGAGGGGAGGGATTCTCAGAAGGGGCGCTTCTGAATGTGGACATTGTTTGCCGGGCTTTTCTGAGCTGCCTGAGCCCTCTGGCTCTAAAACCACCCTCCTGACCTGTCCCCACAGCCGAGACAACTCTCCCAGCCTGAAGGAAATCCGCAATGGCTGCCAGCAGCAATGTGACCGGAAGCCCAACTTACCACTGCGCCTTCTCCACACCGGCCCCGACCTCGTCTGTCAGGAGGCCACCCTGTCTGAGTCCCGCCTCAAGTCGGTCATCGTCACTTCCAACGAGATCCACGTGGAGGTGGAGCGCAACAACACTGCCAACCAGAAGATGACGGCCAGCACCGGCAACGACAGCGAGCCCAACCTCATCGACTGCCTCATGGTCAGCCCGGCCTGCAGCACCATGAGCATCGAGCTCAGCGCCCAGGCCGATCGCATTCTGGGCTGCTACGTGGAGATCCTCAAGATACTGTGAGTGCCTGCAGGTGGGGAGGGTAAGGGGCCTGGGGCATGCATGCTCTCACCCTGCGCCCCCTTGGACCCGCCAGGCAGCCGTCAGCAGAGCCTTGGAGGGGGTCCTTTCTGCAAAGCAGATGATTACCCCTCATTTATCTGCACATGTGGATTTGCATGTCAGGTTAAAGACAAGCGTACCTCTTTTACTATGTCTTTAATAGTATCTGTGTGTGTGTGCAGGAATGAGGCTCAGAAATTATAGTTCTCCAGCCCTGGTTATTAAATATCTCAGATCCACCCAGGGCTCCTCTCCCCCTTCCCAGCTTCTGCTCTGACATTGCAAAAAAAGACTGTGACCTGCCAGTGTCATGGACCCAATCACCTGGAGAGGATAGAGAGCTTTGGTTGTCCCAGCCATGACTGAAGCACTACTCTGAGACTCACAGCAAGGGGCTCCCTATCTCCTTTACTGTCACCATGTTTTGGAGGGAGCTCCTTCTGATCATATTGTTCCAGGGTCAGATCTGTTCTTCATCTGCCTCTGGTATTTTTTATTTGCCCTGGTCCATGCAGGACATATAGCAGTGCTATAGGGGCCATTTCTTATCCCTTTAACTCATCGTGCAGGTGTGAGTCTGAAGGGAAATGTGCCCTTTGTAACCTCTACCACTCCACACCTTCTTTGAACACAGATATATCCCACTTTATAAAGACCTGACATGCAGAAATTTAAATTTTAAAGACATTGTATTGAGGTAATTATTCATATTTCAAAGAGATTCTTTTCAAAAAAAATTTAAATTGTACTCATAGTACATTTAAAATCAGTAAATTTTTTTTTGAGTATACACTATGTGCAAGTTACTATGTTTGGTGCTATTTAATGTAAAAAACTGAATTAAATTTGCAAAAATGTGATTTATATACACAGCTTTTCAGAAACATATCCATTGTAGAGTGAGATACACCTATAGTTTATTTGATTGGCTATCTGATTTATGCCTAAGTCCTACCTAAGATATTATAATGCCTGCTTATGATTTCCCTGAACTACTTTTTATGGAGGTCCCTTACTCAGTTCTTTTAGCTTAGATATTTGCACTTATTTTTCCTCTTTGAATATATTGGAGTTAAGAGTCTGATCCAGATTTAGGAGAATTCCATTGTTTACTTGAAGGAATGGATATAGGGAAATAAGGTATGGGAGATACATACTAAATGCATTTCTATGCTTCAGAAGAATCACCTTTGTATATGAAGATATAAAATAATATATGTAAACATAAAGCCAGAGAGACAGTATCATCCTCTGGTTTGAAAAGATCCCTTGCAATTTCAGGGAGTCCCTTGTGAACATGTTGGCTAAATTCTTAAACTTGATTCTTCCCTGCTTCATCCCTTGTCCCCTTGCCCCATTACTATATGTGGGCTCAACCTCTTTACCTATCTAAGAAATAGGAGTGAGTGCATCTAAAGGGATAATAGATTTCTATTTTCAGTGCTTCCAAACATAGAGACACTTGAGTATATGTTTAAAAGGGCTCTGTCATCGCACAGCTTCACAGATTTCCAAATCAGGTATCTGAGAGCTTCTCAAGGATGAAGTCTACCCACGGGGTTTCTGCAAGTCCGGAAAAGCAGTCATTAACCTTGTGAATAGCAGTTACAGCCAGCTCATTTTGGGACATGAACAGCTGGCCCCTTCTTGCTAGAGTCTTATTACATCAATTCAGGGCTTCATTTTGGACAAGCCCAGGCCCTCCTAGGGTGTTGCTCAAGCCAAGGCCCCAGTCATGCCACACATTCTGTGTTCACACTAGGCCCCAGGACTTGAGCAATTTTCCATAAACACTGGGAACTCCCAGACCTTCTGCTGTCTTGGGTACTGACTCATATTTCTCATTAAGCACCAAGGCTTTGAGTTTCATCATGTGGTTGACACACATTTCTATAAGCACACTCATGAATGAGGGCCTTGTTCTTCATAGCTCCCCTCCAGACCTCCTCTTTGGCCACATAGCCGTGCTACCAGTGGTAGAAGCTGCTGCCATGTTCTGTGTACGGATGGGTGGCCAGGACCCAGAGGAGAGCAGGAACGAAGGGGTTAGAGTACCTAATCCATAGGAGGAGCTCAGTTAATATTTGTTATGGATACTGATGGAGAACCAGTCTTAGCAATGAGCTGTTTAACATATTGGGGAAAATAAATAAAGCAGATATTTCTTTGTGAAGCATGTATACTTAAGGAACTTAAGTCCAAGGACAAGGGACTGAGAATTTCTGTGAGAAGAACTTGTATGTTACCAGAACTTTGCATGCTTATTAACTAAGTTACTAATAAGTTGTATAGGATCCAAAGAAGGAGGAAACTATTACAAATGAAGATCCTGAAAGCAGAGGCTAACGCTATCTTTGGCTGCATTAATAGATATCTAGCACCCAGCAAAATGGGATTTTAGTCCTATTGTACTCTATCCAGGTCATATCACTCTGGGATATATAGGGTCAGTTCTGGGGATGGTATTCATTTATTTATTTGTTTGTTTTGAGGTGAGACAATTGGGCTTAAGTGGCTAGTCCAGAGTCACATAGCTAGGAACTATTGTGTCTGAGGCCAGATTTGAACTTGGGTCCTCCTGACTCCAGGGCACCATCTAGCTGCCCCTGGGGACAGCATTTTAAGAAAGATGCAGCCAGTGGACTTGGTTCAAATTCCATCTTTCATGTCTCTTCTCTGCATTACCTTGGACAGACCACTCTACCTCTCTTGGTCTCAAGTTTTCTCACCTGTAAGATGAAGGCGTTGAACTAGATGGCTTTTGGGGCACTGTCTGCTATAGATTTTTGGTCCTTTGGAAGAAATTTAATCAGAAGTAGTTATGTTCCATGTCATGCAGGGAAGGACTGAGAAAACTGAACATGTTTAGTTTAGAGAAGACTTTCCTGAGGAGCTGAAGGAGGCTTTGGGGGTGAAAGGGTTGTGATAGATGTCTTCCAACTCCAGAAGGGTTTCCTGGGGAAGGGGGATTTGGTTTTTTCCTACTTCAGAAGGCAAGAATTAGGCGCAATGGAATATTCAAGGAAATGGATTTCAGCTCGTTGTTAGGAAGAACTTTATGATAGGTAGCTGTCCAAAAGTGAAATAGACTTCTGCATAAAGTGTTGTACAGAATGCCTCATCCCCCAGTGTCTCCAGAGAGAGAGAGAATCATCTTGGATGGATTACTTGGAAAGATTGTGATAGAAAGTATTTCTACACTGAGCTGGAGGTTGGAATAAATTGACCTCTAAAGTCTCCACTAGCTATAAAATTCTTTGAGAACGAAATGCTTGCTGAAAGACCATAAAGTATAAATATGGGTACCCAGGTTCACACTCTGAGGAAATTGTGGGAAATTAATCGATGGTCTTCCCTGAGCTCTGAGGTTAAAAGCCAATGGCTCAGAATGAAAGTCCTGACTCACAGCCTTAGCTTCAGTTCCATATTGTGGGATGAAGCTATTGCTTATCCTGAGATTCTGGTTTCTTGCTTCATTTTTGTTGTTCAGTCATTTCAGTTTTATTCAGTTCTTCACGACTCCATTTGAGGTTTTCTGGGCAGAGATACTGGGTTAGTTTGCCATGTCCTTCTCCAGTTTATTTTACAGATGAGGAAACTGAGGTAAACAGAATTAAATGACTTGCCCAGGATCACAACTAGTAAATATCTAAGACTAGATGGGAGCTCAGGAAGATGTTCTGACTTTAAGCCTGGCACTCCATCTATGTGCCATTTAACTGCCTTCCTTTACATCTGTATTTGGTGGCTATACACTAGCCAGGCTGTAAATGGTAGCACATTTATTGAGGTTTAGTCATCATTACAGCCTAGAAATGTCCATTCCAGTCCATCAGCCAAGCAGCCTTTACTTAGTTTGAATGGACACATTCAATAGGAAATCATGTCCACAATCATCAGAGCTTCCAGTCCAAATGAGGACTAAAATAAAGCAATTGATTACCACGCTGCTAGATAACAGTACCATGGATCTAGACCCAGACAGAAGCTGAGAGGCCATCCATCCTATTCCTGTCCTTCACAAAGGAGAGAGCTTATGGGATTTGCCTAGCCATAGAGACTTTGTCAGAAGTGACATTAAAACTGGAAGAGCTCTTCTGGACTGAAAGTCAGATGCCATCCATTACCTCAAACTGCCCATGAGATACATTTTAGTAAGAGGATACTCATTGCTTCTGCTTCCTAGTACTTCCCTCCCAACAGCTCCCTAAGGTAGATATAGCACAAGCATTAGTATGACTCTTTTATAAATGAGGAAACTAGAGTTCATGGAGAAAAAGTGAATTAGCCAGAGTCCCACAGGTCAGAGTACCAGAGCCAGGATCTGAAGCCAGCTCCTGGAGCACCTAAGCCGAGCAGCTATTCTCTTGTAGCAAAGTGTTCCTTTTTTAGGACTCACTTCTTGAGGTCAGTACGACAGTTCTGGGGGAAGCCTGGGGATGGCCTGCCACAGGATAGTTTGAAACACAGATAGTTTGAAACAAGATTTTAAAAAAGGATATGTCAGCAGAAAGGATGGAGAGACAAACTGAGGGATGATAAAATGTGATTGTGCAAGTCAGGAACAGAGTTGGTTTGCCATGGAGGTGAAGGAGGGTTCAAATATCTGGCATAGAGAGCAGAAACTGAGGTATAACTGGGCATGAAAGCAGCTTGATAGAAAGTGAGGGGTTGTGATTATTTGCAACTCAACAAGAGCAATATGGGACATTTTGCCTTTGAGAATGCCCTATCTCCAACTGAAAACTCCTCTCCTTAATTAGCACAATCTCTTCCCCAGTTGTCTGGGCAGGGGAAGAAAAAGAGGTTCCATTCTCCTTCCTCCCATCCACCTCCCGCCATTGTGATCTCTAATTCTAAATGTCATCCATTTCTCTTAGCTATAGACCTGCCAGGCTTTTCTAATTTTGTTTGCATAGTCTATCTTAGACTCCAAAATTAGTTCTTTCAGTGAGACCCTCTCTCTTTTGAAATCAGACGTCATTTCAGGAGGCAGAACTGTTGGGGACAAGGGGAATGTTACTTTTACGAATATGGAAGTAACTGAGGATCATGCAATAATAAGGAAGACTGATCCCGATATTGAGGCAGGACTCATGGTTCTGGTAAGTGACCACTGGATAGAGCTGGAACAAATAGTAAAGATGTATGCAGAAATTTTGCTTAGTTTTCTCGTTACAACAATATTATATGAAGTAGGGGGTGGAGTTGGGGGGTGATTTGTTTTGTGTAGCTCTTTACATATCCTGGGTACTTAATAAATACTAATTATGGAAACAGAAGCTTTCTCTCTAGGGAACTCAAAAGTACTCTAGAGAGATTATAACCAGGGAACCCTGGAAAGAAGTAAGAGTAAGTGAGTACTTTTCCTTATTTTACGACTTAAAAGTAAAGCACAACAAAAGAGAAGGATTCACTTAATGTTACACAATGACTAATTGGAAAAAGACAAAATTTCTAGCTCAGGACGCTCTCTACAACTCCAGGCACTTTTTCTAGGGTAGGAAAAAAAATACTTATAAATGAATATGGAAGCTATTGTTAGCAAAAAGCAGATGAGGGCAACACTGAAGGGAAGAGGAATAAATTGCTTTCTAATGTCCTCATTCCATTACTGGCCTTTTTCATCATTGAGGCCAAAGAGATATTCACTTTTACTGTCTTCTCATGAGACTAATAAATTTCCTGCAGGAGACTCACTCATTTGGTTCCAGAGCCCTCATTGCATTCTCCAGCTGGTCATCTCCATGCTCTGAATAGCCTCTCCCTCTCCCTGTTTATGATGGTTGCCCAGGGCTGCTTGTATGTTTTGACTTGTTGGAGCCACACTTCAGAATAACTTCTGCTCTGAGAGCAGATAATAGCCATGAACTGGTGGGAAAAAGTTTGAAGTGGCAGGTGTAAGTGGCGTCGATTGTCTCATATTTCATAGTGAACTACTGCAGGCATTCTCGGAATGAAAGTGTCCACAGGCAGTGTTTGTGACTGACCCTGTAGGCTAAGGGCTCAGCTCCTTCTCCCTTCTCTTCCTCCTGGGCCCAATCATTTAGCCCATCTTGAGCAGTGTGAACCAGTAAAGATGCAAATGTACCTATGGATTGATTGTTTGGAGCATATGCATTCACTCAAATAATCCTTTTCAGTATGATCAACAAGTCAGCTAGAAATTAGGAGATTTTATAGATTCATTGACATCTCAGAACATGCTGAGATGTCACTGGATAAATTCTATTCATAAACAGACTAGGGCTATATTTAGGGTAAGTATAATACAAGTCCTTCCATTACCAAGTCAGTTGAAGAAAGGTAGGTTGCCATGCTGTGACTCACATTGCCACTGTCCTTCGGCTCTCTGTTCCCAGGAACTTTCTATTTCCTCTCTTCCTACCTTAAAAGGATATTCATCAAATCCCAATTCTTCTTTCCCTTTCTCTATTTCTAGTCATCCTGTCCACTCCTAAGCTGACTTCTATTTAATACGCCAGTAAATTGTTCAGGAACATCCTTGCTATCCCTACTGCTTTTGGATAGACCTCTCAGTGTTTCTTAATCCATTCCAGTGGCTGAAGGCAACTTGCCCCGACTAGAAAGAAGGGAAGATTATACCCACCATATATGAGAGGGAGTCATGCTCCTATCCAGGCTAGGAAAGAGTGAGAGAGTATCTATGAAAATAGTTTTGGTGAGAACCCTGCTATCCACAGGGTTTTCCTGGTAAGCCCAGTCCATGCCTCTCTCTTAAGTTGCCTAGGTCAGTGGTAGGTGCACCTAGGGTACCAAATTGCCTTCCAGGAACCATCAAGCATGTTGTAGAGGGATAGAGGTTCCCCCTAAACCTAAAGAAAAGAAACCTGCTTAAAAGACCTGTGCCCACTGGAAGGCAGGGAGCCAGGCAAAGGGTGGTGTTTTTGTACTTATTTCCTGTGCCATCAAGAGAAACCATCTGTGTGGGCAAGGACTATTTAGTCAAGGGTTTGATGTGACTAGAATGTGAAGCCATTTGAACTTTACTGGAGGAATCCACAAAGAAGGGTTTATTTTGAAATCTGAACTGAGCTTTTGCTGAGTGTATATCTGGCCAGATCTAATGCCTTCCCATCTAAGACACCAGTAATTTCTATGACCTTCTCTGTGAATTCTCTTTCCATCCACACCAACACAGTGTGCAGACATGGCTTGTGGAAGGCACTGTCAAGTCAGGTTCCAACAGGAAAGGCTTTCCTTTCACAATCCTTACCAATGCCTTTATGACTGACAGAGGTTCTCAGGTGCTTTGCTTTTCACTGCTGTTGAATGATGAGGCCATGTAGAAACACCATCATAGTGACCTATATTGCCCTCCCTTCCAAGCCACACCAGTTTTTTTTTTGTGGTTAGCAACAAGGGTAGTAGAGGCCTTTTTTTTTTTTTTTAAGGCATTTAGCCCTGAAGCCTTTTTGGGAAGAGAGGGTAACATCAGAGCAGAATATAAAAACAGCCAAGGGCACCTTGCTCCATGCATAGTCTGTTGTCTCTGGCTCAAGGTGAAGAACTGGATTCCAAATTATTTCATTTAACTGGTCCCTTTTGGGGCCCTCCTAACCCAGAGACCAGCCTGAACTAACCAGTTTTCTGTATGCTCAACTTAAAGATCCAGTCTCCAAATGCTGGAAGTGAAAAAGGCATAGAAGAAAGATTATTCATTCTGCATTTTCTTTGCTAAATACTGCAGAAAACTTGACCTCAGACTATTAACTGAAATTTAGCCTAACGAAATTTATGAGAATCCATAACAGTGCCCAACTTCTTCATATGTTTGGAGATGAATGAAAAACATAGATCATTAATAGGTATTTAATCTAACTCTTGGTACTTTTAGAGCTTTTACTCCATTGAAGTTTTGAGCTATATAGAGATGTGATCAACTTTACCAGTGCTTGAAAGGAAAATCCAGATTTGTATAGAATTTAGATTAGCCAGAAAGCTGATCAGAAGGACCTAAAATCTAATTTCTGCCTCAGTCACTAACTAGTTTTGTGACCCAGAGCAAATCAGTCTTGGTTCCCTTATCTGTAAAATGGGGATAATGTTAGTGCCTTCTTCCAAGGTTGTAAGGAGGATCATATGAGATAGACTTAGATATAGACAAAGATACAGATTTAGATTTAGGTCTGTAGATATGTTATACACACATGTAAGGTACTTTGCAAACCTTAAAAAGTATGTAAATGCAAGTTTACAATGTTCACACAAACTGATTTGTCATAGGATTTCTAATTAGGCAGTTCTTCAATGTCTTTGCAATGTAATTTGTCAGTTTATCATTTATTAATGTTAATAATAATAGGTGGCATTTATATAGAACTTTAAGATTCATAAAGTGCTTTACAAATATTATTTCAACTATTATGTCTTTGCCCTATTTCTCCAGGCTTTGACTCCAGGATTTCTGTATTACTGGAGGTCTTAATCTTATACTTGCCTTTTCCATAATTCATCCACTTACCTCAGGCAGTAAACTTCTTCTGGGAACTCCTCTCTCTATTTGCTCAGCTTTAGAAGAAGCCTTTCCTCAAGGGCCTCCAGTACATGGTCTAAATTCCAAAGAATGAGGCTGCTGCTACTTGGCTGTGTATTTCTTGGGCACAAAGACGTTCGTTCCCATTTGGGGTCAACTGAATGAGGAGGATCCTAGAGATGAGACAGGCATAGAGCAAACAGGAAGTAAAAGGAATTAAAGGGCTACAAGAATAATGAAAGCCACATTTCTACGCTGCCTTCTGAATTCAAGCTGGGGGTACAAGAGTACCTGCATCTGCCACTCCCATCATCTCCTGCACCTTCTATGAAGGAAGCAAAAGGGATGTTGTCTTGTCCCTATATTACCTCCTCCTGAGCAGGCATTCAGAAGTTATTGTGCCTGATTCCTAGAAGGCATTTTGTGCTTCCTGTCACCAGGTGGTAAGATACACAGAACCCTTACCTTCATGGTCTGGGTTATGGGTGTCTGCTCTGCTGTACTTCAATCATCTCTTCTTGTTACTTGTCAATTCTTCATTGTTCCTCCTAAAATATAATGTACAGAGTCAGCATAATGTTCCAGGTATTGTCTGAGAAGTACAGAATAGTGATACTCTCAGATCTCTTGTTCTGAACATGCTTGGGGGCAGGTACCAATGGGAGATAATTGTAGCAGGGGACCCCATCCAGAGGGCTCTTGAGATGGGGGGCAAGAGGTGAGGGAGGGGATTTTAATCCAGTTGGTAAGGAAAATTCTGCACTGGTGTCTCATGTCTCACCCAATATGGGATAGATCCAAAGAACCCAGGCTACTATGTGTCATCCTATGCCTCTGAGGTGACACAGGTGGATGTTTAATTATGCCATCTATCCACAGACTTTTATTAATCGATTATTATTATGTATAGTCCACTGATCTAGGGATTAAGGTGCTAACATAATTCGGATCAAGGCTGTTTAACCTTTTTTATGTCTTGGACCCTTTAATAATCTGGTGAATTCTACGGGCCCCTTCATAAAATAATGTTTTTAATACATAAAGTGAAATAATTACAAAGGAACCTAATTGTAATTAAATAGTTATTGGCATTATTTTTTAAGTTCATGGGATCGTAGGTTAAGAACCCTTGGCTTGGATAAGATATTGTTCTTTCCCTTGTAAAGTTTATAGTCCAATAGAAGGTTATGTACTTGTTACATGAGAAATTCGTTAGCGATGCAAAGAGCTGTTTGGAGGTTTGTTAATGACTTGGGAGAGTTTGGCTTTAAAGAATGAGTAGGAATTCACCAGGTTAAGGAGGGAAAGAACATTCCAGACTTAAGAAATAATGGAAGCAAAGACCCAAAAGCATAATTTGTTCATAAATCCAGCTTGAGACAACATTCATAGAGGAGAATAATTTGAAATTAAGTTGGAAATGTAAATTGGCCCTAGTTTGTGGAGGTCTTGAATACCAGGTGAAATAAAAATTAAGGAGCTCTTAAGGCTTTTGGAAGAAAGGCTTGATGCAGAAGGAAAACTAGACTGAAAGTAATGTGAGGAATGTGTTGGAGACAAAAGATGATAAAGGGTGGGAAGGCATATTGGAAAACTACTTCAGTAATACAGGTGGGTGGTGATGAAAACCTGTACATGATGTTGGCCCTGGGATTGGAGAGAAGAGGATGGACGAAAGAGATGTTGTAAAGGTAGGTACAGTTTGGGAACTGACTTAGTATAAGCTGAGAATAGAGAGTGTAAGATAATCTGGGAGTTAAAAATGTCAGAAACTGAGTGAATGATAGCAACAAAGAGAAATAGAGAGAAGAAAAAGATCATGGAAAGGAGAAACAGCCTGATATCCAAAGTAGTGAACTAATGTCCAGGCAGGCACCATATTGTCATATAAAACATGCTGCGGTAAAAGGTGCTTCCAGGGGGTTGCAGGCTGTTGGCTCCTTTTTTGGGGGGGGGCACTGTTCATATGAGTGAGCAGTTTGACCAAGTCTTCTTATCCTCTATACTGTAAGCCACCCCCAGGGAATGGGATTTGGTCAAGGAGCCAGATGCTGGCAAGTTCCCTGGTGTTTTGTTCAGATTGTGCCCAAAACTAATATGGATGTAGGTTGAAGGGGCTGTAGAATCAATTAATAGTCTGTTTTATCATCTATTTACAAACTGTAGCGATGCAATTTAGGAATCTTTGTTCTTTCTATTAAGGGTTTCTACTGATAGAGTCTGTTCTGTTTTCTCAAAGTGACAGCATCTTTGGTTGGTTTTGCTGAATTTTTTCCCCCTCCACTCATTAAAAAGAAATTCTTTCACAGGGCTCTTAGGAGGCAGGGAAGAAAGGACTGACTAGGGACTTGGTTATTGTGTGTTCCCTACATTCGTGGCGAGAGGCCAGTGCAACTCTCAACTGATAGGATTACAGATTTAGGGCCCATGGGACCATAAAGGCCATTTAGGATAACCTTTCCATTTTACAGAAAAAATCCTGAGACATAGACAAGTCCAGTGACTTGCTCAGCTAGTTAGTGTCTCAGGTAGGATTTGAACCTGTCAACAAGCAATCACAACTTCATGAAACTTATGTGAAAAACTAGATTCATTATGTCCATTTAAAAAACTGAAGTCTTCCTGGCTCTAAATCCAATGCTTTTTCCATTCCGTCATGTTCCCAAAATCCCTTAAAGAATGGTAGAAGCATCATCCTCATAAAGTCAGTACTCATATCCCCTCATGTTAGTAGAGGAATCTTGTTTACTTGAGGCTTTATATGGCTCGGTGCAAAGCCTTTATTTAGGCAGATTAAATTCAATTTCATTTCCCAAGCATTTATTAAGTGACTACTATATGCCAGAAACTTTTGAATATTAAAATAAAATTCAAAACTGACCAGGCCTTCAAGAAATTTATTGTCTGCTTTGGGGAAACAGCAGTCAGTTAAGTAAATACAAAATATATCTTTTAGGGTCAGGGATTGTGGATAAAGTACTACAATTGGAAAGATTTGGAAAGCTCTGATTTTGGAGATAATAGACAGCCACTGGAGTTCATGGAGTAAAGGAATGACATGATTGGACCTGAGCTTTAAGAAAATCAGCATGGTAGCCAAGTGGCAGATGGCCTGGCAGGGAAGAAGATTTAGGAGGTATTGCCAGACAAGAGGTGATGACAATGGAATTGTGTGAAGAGAGAAAAGGGATCTCTCCAATAGGGATTGGGAAGGAAGACACAATCAGATTTGACTGTTTTTGTTTGATATGTGGGGGAGTGAGAGTGGGAAGATGAGGATGAGAAGGTTAAGAATTTGGACGACCAAGAGGGTAATGGTACACACAATGTAGGGGGACAAGGAAGCTGTCAATAGTCAAGGCCCCTATGTGACAGCAAGAAGTATCCCTTCCACACATTAGCTCTGCCAGACATCTGATGCAAGGAAACCAGCTTCATTTTTACCTCCATTTTCTTCTAGGTCAGACTATGATGACTGGAGACCAGCTTTGGCCAGCTTGCTTCAACCTATCCCATTCCCCAAAGAGTAAGTCTGCTTGCCTTTCTTTTTGTTTTTTGCGTCTGTGATAATATGGCAAACATCTGCCGAGTTCTTCCTGGTAAAGACAATTTATTTCATGAAGCCTCAGCAACCAGCCTAAGCTGCTGAACCATAATGAATATGGGCAGGAAACAGCAGAGGATTATAGGATTTAGAGCTGAAAGCATCCATTTTATCCTCTTCATTGTACAGAGGAAGGAAGTGCAGCCCAAAGAGGTTTGGCCCTGTTCTCTGGATTGGAAGTATTAGGAGAGAAACACAGTAGTCCTCTCACCTGTCCCATCTTTTTTCTTTAACCATTAACAGAATCCCACAGTACTTCTCTATTCATTGGGCCTGTTTCTCATGTTCCCCTTGTTCCCATGGCGTATTTATCACCAGAAAGTCAGGAGGAAAAGATCCTGGTGAAAAAGGACCTAAACAAGAATGCTTTGTCTAAGTGAGTGGGACTGAAAGTGTCTAAATAACTGTTTTGATAGATTGGAGAAGCTACACTTCTCTGGGAGGCCCATGGCACTCCCCTAGGAACCGATTAACAAGCACAGTGTTTATGAAATGCAGCTCTCGAAGGGGGTACATTACAGCCTGTAATTGCCCAATTTATTGGCCTCTCCTGTCCCTAGTGGCCCAATACCTCGAGACCAGAGAAATCCAACTCTTGAGTCCTGGCTGCCTGCTCTGTAACGCCATGGCGTCATCGCTGCAGTCAGCCATTCCCTCCACCTCTGGGGAGGAGCTGCACAGGCCGACCATGATGCAATTCACTTTTCTGAGAGATCCTTAATTGCTTTTCTGATGTACAGCGTTAATTAGCTCTGGCCTTGCCTTAATTGCAGAACAATTAATGAACACACCTGGGTCTCTGGGATTAAAAAAAAACAAAAAACGAAAAAAACAAACACACACACACACACCAAGTAGCACTACTCCTGTTTACAATTGTGTGATTCTGGGGTCATGCTCTATTTTTCTGTTACAATTCCTCTCTTTGCCTCTCAGCCAATTTTTGTTTGTTGGTGCCTAGAAGTGTTGCTTTAAATCTCTTTTTCATTTCTAGGATCAAAGATAAAAGGAGGGAGAAATCCTTGTAGGCTTTTCCTCCAGAAGGATTACCTAGTAATTACTCTTTCTGAAAGGACCATATTAAAACTAGTTTTCTTGTATTATAATGTTGTTTTTTTGTTTTTTGTTTTTGTTTTTTTTGTTACAGAGCTCTTGCGCATGAGAAATTTACCAAGTGAGTGTTTTGGTGATTCTTACTCCGTGAGTGTGGGGGATACCCCTCCTTTTAAGGCCCTGTGTACCTCTGCAGTGTCCCAGACCTCACCCCATAGCAGTTCCTCCTCTTTTTGGTTAAGGCTGGACATCATGAACGTGCTCCTAAGTTTGCCCTTTCTCCCCTTCAGCCATGGGGATTTTCAAACCTGGTGAAGCTGGAAGGGTGCTGGTGACCTTTCAATCTAGGAGTCTCATGAGCTGGCTAACTATCTGGCTCTTCATGTCCTCATTCTTCCTTCAGAACTAGCACCCTCTGTCCCCACCAGCATGAGCAGATTGGATGTCTCCGTGATCTAGTCCTTGGTTTGTGTCTTTCAGGGAACTGAAGTATGTGATTCAGAGATTTGCCGAAGACCCACGCCAAGAGGTAAACTTGTCCCGGGCTGTTAGAGAGCCCTTTCTGTCCTGATGGCGGGGTGTCGGAGTGTCTGGGGAGAGCCAGATCTCAGGCCCTGAAGAGCTCTGCCAGCCAGCTCTCAGCTTTTGTTCATGAAAGTGAGCAGGCTGATGGGCATTCTCCAAACACACACACAGATGGCTTGTTTGCAGAGGCTGCTGGCCTTGTGTATAAACACATGTCCCACCCGGTAGACCTGAGGTTAGTCTGTGATGTCAGTGTTTTACAGTAAACTGTCACCAACAGCAGCATTTTTTCCACTAGCTTGGTGTTTTCTCCACTGGTTTTCTCTCCTGGCAGAGACATTGATTAAGAAACACGCTTGTGCAGGCTCTGATGCTGAGCCAAGGACAGCATTCATGTCTTCAAGTGTTTCACCTTTCTTTGCCAAAGCTGCTGATAGAGTTTCCATGAAGGCACAAGAAGGGAAAGCTTGGAACCTGGGCTCAGCTTCTGCTCTCACATGCTAAGACTCAACCACCCTATTCCTGTCACTCGCTGAATTTTCATCTGAGTTACCCTCCCACCCTGCTTTCAGTCTATTTGGTTAAGGGAGGGTGCACCCTTCCTGGGTATGGAGGAAGACACGTCTTTTTGAAAGAATCTGTTGGAGGGAGAGTTGTACCTCCACTTTTAGTTGATCTCTAGGGAAAATAGACTCAAAGTTAGGTGTTATAATCCTGGCCCAGGGCCCAAAGACTATGTAGCCTGGCCCCACTGGTGGCCCAGCCCCTGTAGTACCAGACAGCTGTTTTGGATAGGCAAGAACAGGAATAGTGTCTTTGCTGGAAAAGTCATCACAAGCGATTCCTTCCTAAGGCTGCCTCCCCCATTGGCCCCAGCTTTTTCCCAGGGAAGCAGAGGAATGGTCTTCATCCCATTGTCACGTGACTTATCCGTTTCTGTCTTCCTTGGGGCCACTAGTGCTACAGCTGCTTTACAGCTTTTCCTTCAAACATTTCTCATCTGCTTGGCAGGTCCACTCCTGTTTGCTGAGTGTGCGGACTGGCAAAGATGGCTGGTTTCAGCTCTACAGTCCCGGAGGCGTGGCTTGTGACGACGATGGAGAACTTTTTGCTAGCATGGTATGCACCTACAGTGTTGTGAGCTTATGTTTTCTCTGAAATGAAATGTGTGGTCAGCCAGAACTTGTTTCATCTTGTTCCCTTAACAAAATAGCCACTAGGAGTAGACTACAAGATATTTGTTGCATGCTAAGTATTGCTAAGAATATATTTTATCTCTAAAACACAATTGTTTTGGGATAGAAAGGAAACTTCCCTCAATCTCTAGATGAAACCTTATTATTATTATTATTATTATTATTATTATTATTATTATTATTATAATATAGTTGGGAACAAATATATATTTTATATGTATATTATTAGGAATAAAGTAAAAAAATTAAGCAAAAACACTTAATATCATGACCACATTTGACAGCCAATACTCTTTCTGCCTTCATATTCCCTATCTCTTCACAGTGAGAAAAGAGGTATGTCACATTATCTGTTCTTTTAAGACATTGCTGGTTTTCATTCAGAAGTTGACTTCTCCTGAACTTTTCCAAATATTAAGTTTCTCTGTGTGATAGGGCTAGAGCACAGATAATTGAAGAAACATCAGTCTGGATTTCAGAACTCTGTATGCCATGGGATAGAGCTAAAGTAGCTGGTCCCCAGTCCCTAAGTTGAACTTGTTTAACACTTTCTCAGTCTCTGATATTTGATTGTGCCCCTCTTGGGTCTGAAACTGTTGTAAATGGGTGAATTTTCTGTCTTTCTGGGACTGGAGGTTGGTGTCTGTCCAGATGCCCAGTGGTGGTAAGAGTGTGAGAAGACATAAGAACATGCACAAACAGAAATGGTGGAGTTCCCCCACCCATTCTCAGATGGCTGTTATTAGCATTTCTCTTTGATTTTCATTAATACATGTGCCTCGTAGACTAGTAACCTCATCTCTGCACGGATGCAGTCTCCAGCAATTAGGCTGACAGTAAAGACACCAGTAATTTACAAGTTTGTAACCAAATCTGGGAGTCCTTGCTGCAGCCTTAGACATATTGTAGTGGAGCACTCTTCCATCCTCATCTCCTTGTAGGGAGTAATGTTGCCTTGAATGTAATATAAGCTGATTATTTCTTTGGGGATTAGAATAGGTGAAGCCATGTGCTCTGCAAACTAGAGATGAGTAAGTAATTGCCAGTACATGTTAACAGCTGCTAATTCTTTCTTTAGCTGCTTTGGAGCTGCCTCCTCCTTATATATTATGTATCTATTGTTCACTATTGTTTCTTCTTTGTTGAATTACTAATATACACATTCAACTGTGGTCAAGCATAGTCATTTATAGAGATACTTCAAAACCTGCCAGGAAGCCCTGCACTTTGGTGTGTCTGTGTTTACATGTTAGCACCTTCACAAGAGACATCAATTAGTAAACTCACACCCTGGCTTGAGGGCATAACAGCTATTTGTTCCTGAGCACAAAACAAAGTCTACTTCCGGCCCTTGTCTGGAGCTTTAGTGGAAGCCAACCATCTGTGTGCAGTGGCTTGGGCTGTGGACAGAAGGATGTAGATGGTGCAGGATGGCCTCACTGTTGGGACACTAAAAAAAAAAAAAACAGGGGAATCCTGATTGGAAGATGTCTGAATTGCTACAAGAGCCACTAAAGAGATATGTTATCTGTCCTATTTAGGGTAATTTTGTTTATACCTGATAGGGGAGAAATTCAGAAAAGAAAGCTTATAAAACTGATGCCTCATTCAGACCAGACTCATTGTAAACTGAACTAGTGAGTTTCATGTATGAAGTGCCTCAAATGGAAAGTAATTACCCACAGGTATATTCTCCTCAGAGCAGTGTCATAGGCAGCAAGTTTTCTAGAGACATTAATGGTAATCTTTCATTTCTGTATGGAACCTTGTAATATTTTAAAATATTTTTATGGTGGTAATCACATTTGTCACACTTGAGCCTTGGTTGATATCCTCAGGCTGAAGGAAGTTAGGCTTCCTGACTCTTCAAATAGTTCAGGAAAGGATAGAGATAATTTTTTTTCTGGAAGACTCTTTATTTTTCACTCAGTGACAGTGTTACTGCAGCCACAATTTATGTCTTTTTAATTCCTAAACTGCCCTTGTGAGCCTCTGATGACATTGGATTACAGTCATCCTTGTTAGCATTTACTATAAGAAGAAGAGGAGAGACACATTTTTGGCAATAATATGGTTTTGTGAGTTTTTAGGAGTAAAGAATTTAGAGCTAGAAGGGATATTAATCCAATCCTAATCCCATTTTTACATATGAGAAAACTAAGGCCTGAGACAAAGCAAAGAACTTGCCCCAAATCACAAATTCTAGTCATTTGGGAGGCATGGCTTGGTTAAAATCAGAATCTAGATTCCAATCCTGATCATATGATTCCAAAATCCTAGGGTCTTTTCCAACATGAAATTGTTAGCTTAACAGAGCCATTAGTTTGTAAGCCAAGTTCTGAGAAGAAAAGACCTTTTCTATTCTCCAACAGGATCAAGTTTATTTACATCATCCTGGTCATTTACTAAGCACCTGTATTTTAAGACACCATATGTCCTGAATGGCTTGGGGTAGTACCATTCACAAATTATGGGAAAACTCTTTATTATATCCATATCCCTAGTTTTGAATTAGAGTACAAATCTGTTATCAGTGTACTGTGTGTGTGGTTTTATTAGTTGCTTGGGGTTCAGGGTGGGGGCTGGGGAAAAGAGACAGAAAATGAACATGATCAGCATAGTCAGACTAGAGAGGAAGAACAAAAAACAACAATACAGAGAAGCATGTGCCAAGTGCTGAATCAGAGACACAGATATGAAAGGTAATAAGAGTTTAAAGAGGGAAGAACAGTTAGAGAAGGCTCTGTGGTTTGGAGGGTAGAACATGGATAAACAGAGAAAGGGTGAGACTTCAATTTAAGGAAGCATCATGTTCAAAGGTGCAAAAGTAGTAAGTAGCATGGCATCATGGAGTTTGACTTAAAGGAGAAGGCTGGTCTAGTGGAAAATGGGTTGGAGAGTTCAGGAGTCAGACTATAGAGGCTTTGAGAGAAGTTTGGGCTTGATTCACAGAGCTCTTGAGAACTTTTGATACATACAAAGAGTCATTCTAGGATGAAGAGTCAGTTTGGTAGTGTGTGTTAAAATGGTGTGTTGGGCCCTCTAGGGGGGATCAAAAAGATGAAGACAGAAACCATACTCTCAATGAGTGTATAATCTTGTCATGGAAGTAAGATAGAAACATACTGAGAATGAAGAGGACAGTGAAAGGCAGCAGTTGAAAATGCCCACTGAGGAGCTAAGGCAGCCTAACATTCATTGTTGTGAAGTTCTCGACCTGTGCCTGCTTGTTCTTCTCTGGATCCCACAGCACACCTGGGAGGGAGGCAAAATGGGTCTTCGAACACAAAAATCACAATAAAAGTTAAAAAGAAAAAGAAATCATTTGAGGCTAGGTCAGGCTAGGCTTAAGGAAGAAATTGGCTTTGAGTTGATTCTTGAAGGATGAATTAGCAGGTGAAGGTGGGGAAGGGATTCTGTTAAGTATGAGCAAGTATGAGCAGTGTGAGGGAGTCAGAAGGGTACTACTAGAAGCTCAGTGCTAAAGTTGGGGAAGGAATGGGAGATAAAGTTTGAAGGGTGAAAGATAGTGTAGCATTTTGGATAGAGCTATAGCCTTGAAATAAGAAATATTTGGGATTTAAGTTTTATTTCTGATATATAGATATATAGATATATATATTGGCTGTTTGACTTTGGGTGAATCAATTAACCTCTCAGTGCCCCAGACAATAGGTAAGATGCTGTTATGTACTAGTGGAGGGAGTTTTCATACTAGGATTTTCCTCTATCAATAGAATTTCTGGTCCAGAGCAAGGTTAGACAAGTTGGGAGGATGGGAGTGAGAAGAGGCAGGAGTCCTGATGTGATCAGGTATGTTTTAGGAAGATGATATCATCTACAAAGTAGTTTGAAGGAGGAGCTGGAAGTTAGAAAAATAGGTGGGATCCTCTTTCATTACTTTGAGTGAATTGTTACATGGATTGGCCCTGGGACAGCAGCAATAAGAAAGAAGGAAGAGACAGATGTCAAAAAGGTCACTAAGGAAGAACCCAAAGAACTGAGTCCGGATGTTAAGAGGGAATGAGCACGCAGGGTCCAAAGGCTACTTGTACCAGTCACTGCCTGTGCAGCTTGGGCAGGTCAGCAGCCTCATCTGTACCATATGGAGGTTAAACTGGTGGCCCTCGACATGAGTCTGAATCAGTGATATTCTCTTGATCTGTAACCCCCTGCTCATTCTGACCACTGACTGACTTTGCTTCAGAAATGCAGATAGACTTTCTGTAAGCGACCTTTCTCAGTGACCTTTTCTGTGAAACAGCCCTGACTGGGAGAGAGAGATGGTCCTCAAGGGCCTGAGAAGAAGAAGCCAGAACATTAGTGAGACCAGGGAGTGTAGGATCTGTGATTCTATGAACTCAGTGATGGACTCATTAGATGCAGAGGCCAAGAGAAAGGGAGACCAGAACATGGTTGTAGGACAAAAGGGGAAAATACCATTGGAGGGGCTAGGAGATTAAAGACCCATCAAACATTTACTAAGTGCCTACTCTGTGCCAGGCCCTGGAGATACAAAGACAAAAGCAAAACAGTCCCCGCCTCAAGCTTCTAATTCTAACTAGGAAGACGGAGAGAGGGGGGAGAGGGAGAGGGAGAGAGGGTGTTTGTTTATCCATGGAAATATATGCAATGTGAGATGCAATGTGCAGGGTTCCTGTGGAGAAGGGAGAGGATAAGAAAAACCTAGATTGCTGCTGAAGCACCTTCATAGTTGTTTGCTCTGTGATGTGTTCATGTTGCCTTTCCAGACATTGGGCTCTGGAGAGAAGCGTCAAGGAGCCAGGCTGCTCAAAGTGCCAGAACTGTTCTCCTCTCCCCCCTCGTATCAGTCTAAGCTATACTCCCAGGTAAATAGGGTCCTGGGTCCTGAAGGACCCTCCCCTGGAGAACAGAGGGAAGGTGTTCCAGGGTGAGTAGGGTAGAAAGGAGAGAGATTTGTGCACAGTACTCCCCAAGACCAGCCTCCTCAGTCAGAAATGATCTTCTTTAGCTCCACTAGCTTTGCCCCCTTCCCGTTTCTTCTCAAAGCAAATAACTCATTCTCCTGTATTTTTCAAAGTAAAGGAACTTTCAACAAGGAAACTAGCTCTGTTGGGAAACCAATCTATATCCAACTACCCAGTGAGCTGATCCAAGCAGGAGTTTTGTCTATAATATATGAGCTGCCTCTTGGGTCCTTCTTGAAAGGAACTTATTTTTAGATGTTTCTGTGTACGTGCTCTGTCTTAACTTGTTCACTCACTGCTAGATTAGCCAGATTTCTGGAGCTTGGAAATTTGTCTGTTTTCTCCTTTCATTTATTTCTCAACTTGAGCCTTAATCTCCCTGTAAAGACGTCATTGCCTTCCCCATAGCAACGCCTGATGGTCCCTCCACCAGTCAGTACCCAGTGAGAATAAGAAACAACATGAGCTGGCAACCACTTGTCTGAGAGCTTCCATTGGCATGCCATACCAGGACCCTAATGATTACACAAATGTTGGAAGGAAAATTATATAGCCACCAAGATCAAAATGGGCTTTTTCTCTAGAGTAATGTGGCATGCTTTTGGAGCTGGGAAGTTTCCATCTCAAAACAGTACTTTTTTGAGAAATCCAAAGCACTTTGTATTGAAATGAGGGGTAGACAGACCCATGAGACTTCATTAGCCCCTCCAGTGACTCATCATTTCCTTTCTAACCCCACCTTCCAATTTATCTCTCTATATCTGATCTCTAAGATTAGGAAGCATGGTCTGCTCTGGATCTGGTTCTTTGAGGTGAATTCATGATGTCCCACAAGTCTACTCTTATCCTCTGGACTTGTGTCTAAAATCACTAGGAAGCATACCTTCAGTGGTCTGGCTTCCTTGGGCAGAACTCACTATTGACTGATTAACAGACTGACCAGTATTTACAGATGGTGTGACCATCAGGTTTCCCTAGAAAAAAATGTCCAGTACTCAGGAGGCCCTTGGAGTGGGAAGGCCCACCCTAGGCCAAGTGAATACTGGTCCATAGCTTAAGGTGAGGCTTTCAGAAATCTCTGCCTGGTGCCATTAGTGCCAAAAGCACAAAACCAATTGCAGACAGCAGGGCTAAAGCCTCTTGCTTGACCCAGAGAAAAATTCAGATTCCCTTCTCCTTAAGAATACTGAAAAAGAAGTAATCCTTCCTGTGATCAGGATGTGATTTGGTTAAAAAACAAACAAAAAACCATCACAGGATTTGAAGTCAGAAGGCTTGGGTTTGAACTTCAGCTCTAACACTATGTGCCAAACTTTCTACTCTGTAAAATGAATCTATTGCACTAAATTATCCCTAGGATCCCCCCCTTTTTTTTTGAGGCAGTTGGGGTTAAGTGACTTGCCCAAGGTCACACAGCTAGGAAGTGTTAAGTGTCTGAGTCCATAGGGTCCCTTTTAGATCTAAATCTTGTGAGCCTGTGACTTAAAAGTCTTTGGGGAGAGTGGAGTAGAGTGCTTTTTGATGGTCTTTGTTCTTGATCACTAGTCTGAGGGGATTCTTTGACAACCCTCCTAGAGGCCAGATGTCCAGAAGTCCAGAAAATCATGTTTGCTATCTGCAAAGCCAAAGAAAGTCACCAACCCTTCTCGGGCACTGCCCTGCTCAGAGGCTACTCCGCAGGGGTAGCAGCCTTTGGGTCTGCCTTTGTCTTCAGGCATGCTGTGGCCCAAAGCTGGAACTGTGGCCCGCAGATTGTGGGAGATGTCTGTATCCTCTGCTACATCTGTGGGCTGGGCCTCTAATCTTGCTTGTGGCCTCCTTCCTCTCCCAGGTGCATATACTCATGGGATCCTGTTATAAGACAAAAAAGTTCCTGCTTTCCCTGGCTGAGAACAAGCTAGGACCATGCATGCTCCTGGCCCTGAGGGGCAATCAGACCATGGTGGAGGTGAGTGTGGTTCTCGTACTGCTTGGACACTGTAGAGAGACCCCAACAAGGAGTGGGGGTGGGGGCAGGCGAGCAACATGGCCTTGGCAGTTTTGAGCACAGACATATTTCCAGGGCTTTTTTCTCTCAGTTATCCCACTTCTTCACCCAGTTGGCAAATGGCCCAATGTTTTAGGGAAGAAAGCAAAGGACAATTCACAGTGCTGGTGCTCTTGGAGAGGGAGGGCATGGTCCTGGCAGGACAAAGAGAGTACTGATTTTGAGGAAGGAGAGCCAGGTTTGGGTATTATCCCTGATACTAATTATGTAACCCTCCGGGAGTCAGTTTATTTCTCTAAATCTCAGTTTCTCTATCTGTCCAGTGAGGAGGCTGAGTTAGATGATCTGAAAAGACCTTTCTTATTCAGTCTAATGTTATTAATTATTAGTTAATTAAGCTCCTCCTTCTTTCACCTCCTTTTTATCTCTCTCTCCCCACACCTTTTGATCTTCCTGCCCTAGAAAGAGCAGGGAAGACACACTTTCTGCATTCATTCATCCTACTGGTCTGAGATAAAAGTGACTCAGAAAGTCTCCCTTCCCTTTTCTTTCCAACCTTAAAAAAAAAAGAAGAAGAAAAAGAAGGGGGTAAGTGCTTGCTGAAAGGTACTCAGTTTGCAAGCCCCATACTACCCTGAGTTACCCTAGTTTTCAGATATTTGCAATCCTTTCCTTGCATTGTCTGTGAGATAGAGGCAGAGCTCCATAAGATGTGTAGCCTTAGCTCTTCTCTGTGAACAGAACAGAACAGAACAGAACAGGAATAGACCTCCGAGATCTTCTGGCCTGAAAAAGGATTGTCCCACTAGCAGTCTTCCTCCAATCTCAGGACCTCTTGGGGCAGCCCCTTCTCTTGTGACAAGTTCTTCCTTAGGGTGGATAGATAACCTGTAGCCAAACACCTTGAAGAGGCACAGGGACCCAATGAGTCTCTGGAGAGGGAGGAGAGATCCTAGTTCATCCACTTTGTTCTCACTTGTTTCCTTTGTTGGCATCCTGAGACCCACATGAAGTTCCAAAGAGATGTACAGAATAAGAGAAAAAATCTGAAAAAAGTGAATAGGAAACAAGTTACAAAGTAGAAGGGTCTGGATCAGGACAGTGACTAATGAAGATGAAAGGAGGA
The DNA here is from genome assembly GCA_023553655.1 of Myrmecobius fasciatus. NCBI lineage: Eukaryota > Metazoa > Chordata > Mammalia > Dasyuromorphia > Myrmecobiidae > Myrmecobius > Myrmecobius fasciatus. The sequence goes on from JAJPUD010005746.1 coordinate 123,341, forward strand.
GACCATGAAGGGGATTGAAGGGCAAGAGAGACTATGTCCTGATTTTCAGAGCAAGCACCTCTGGCCTGGCAGACATGGGAATGACTATAAAGTTATCCTACTGTGAGAGAGTGAGATTGTGCAAAGATTTTCCCTCAGGTGTGGAGGCTTACACCCCAGAGTCCCAGAAATCAGTCTGCTTTTCTGCAGGAGAATCCAGAAACATCTCCCTCCACTCTGCTGGCCCCTGCTAACTGTTTTCGTCCATCTCCCTACCAGATTCTGTGTCTGATGCTGGAATACAATATCATAGACAACAATGACACCCAATTGCAGATCATCTCCACCCTCGAAAGTACTGATGTGGGAAAGAAAATGTATGAGCAACTCTGTGACAGGCAGAGGGAGCTGAAGGAGCTGGTAGGTCCTGACAACTTCCTGACCATGTATGTGATGACCCAGTGTGTTCTGGATCTGTTACTGGGGATTGAAACAATTACCTAGCTCCTTCCACCTTACAGAATACTTCCCTAGAGGGCATACCCCTGATTCACGTACCCCCTATTCCATCTATTGGACCCTGTAGGGTGCAGACCTCAAATGTTTGTTTGAGGCTCCTTGCAGGGCTTCTGAGAAGAACTGGCAAAAGGTGGGCATGGCAGAGATGGAGTGTGAAAAGTGAGGATAAAGCCTAATAGATGCTTATTTCTTTTACAGCAAAGAAAAGGGGGGCCCACCAGGTTAACTCTGCCTTCCAAGTCCACAGTAAGTATACTTTTTCTTCCTGGGTTGAGCCACTCTCTAGGAGTGTGGAACAGGGCCTTATGGTGGTATGAATAGCATGGTGTTAGTGCCAGGCTGAATGAATGATAAATGAGGAATAGTTGACAATGGGTGATTTTGTCTACCTTCTCCCAATCATTCCTGGGGATGGAGTTGTCAAAGATGGAACTGGGCCATTTCTTTTCTGGGCATTAGGTCACTAGATGTCCCATGAGAAGTTTGGGTGGGCTGTTGTTGCAGTAGAAATACTAGCACATTTATGGAGGGCTTTAAGTTTTGCACAGTGCTTTTTTGCATTCAGTTCCATATCGAGAGTCAGAGGATCCAACTTTGAATCTTAGCTCCACTACTCCCAATCTGTGTGGCCTTGGCTATATCAGCTCCCCTCTGAGGGTCTCAGTTGCCTTGATCTATAAAATGAATTCATCAAACTTCTTTCTCCCAAGCAGCTAAACTCATGACTTGCTCAGAAGATGGGCCATGATTCAGTTAGCCATCCCACCCAGAATGAGAGTTATGGACTCTTTGTCTTCCTAGGGGTTGGCCTGTCCACCTAAAGCTGGGAGGGTTAGAGGGCACAATATCTGAAGTCTCTTTTAGTTTTAAAACTATGATTTTCTTAGTTTTTTTGAGTAAGAATCCTAATAGAACAACCCTAGATGTCTGAGGGCCCAGTGGTCTGGCCCTTACTACTGTCTTCAAATAGAAAGATTTCTTTAGAGGGCACGAGTCAGTAATTTAAGATGTGAGGCAGGGGTGGCTAGATGTCACAGTGGAGCACTGGCCCTGAAGTCAGGAGGACCTAAGTTTAAATCCGGCCTCATACACTTAACATTTCCTAGCTGTGTGACCCTGGGCAACCAATCCTAATTGCCTAACACACACAACAAGATGTGAGGCAGCTCAAAGGAGGCTTTTACCTCATTTCCGCCACTTGTTCTCTTCCCTTCTGGCATATACTTTTAGACTTCTTTGGGCTTTCTAGAAGTAAGATCAGAATCAAGCCTTTCCTATCCTATCCTTTCCAATTATTTCCCTTAGTGGGCTTCACAGGACTCAATATTGGGGTACATGAAAATGTCAGGTAAGCAAGGGATAAAGCTATGCCCTTTCCTCTTGGCATTGGCAGGACTAGGCAGATGCAGTGCCCTCTTGGGAAGGCCACAGTAAGGCAAGCTGATTCTTTAATCTAGAGATAGGTTTTCAGGAGCCCCTGTTTCTCCCTGTAGACTCAAAGCCATCCAGCATGCTAAGATCTTCCCATTAGCCAGAGCACACTGGTTGCTCACTGACCCCACTCTGGACTCCTCCTTTTTGACCCGTCCTATCTCTCTGACCCGGCAGGATGCAGACCTGGCTCGCTTATTGAGCTCTGGCTCCTTTGGAAACCTGGAGAACCTCAGCTTGGCCTTCACCAACGTGACGAGTGCCTGTGCCGAGCACCTTATCAAACTGCCTTCTCTCAAGCAGCTAAACCTGTGGTCCACTCAGGTAGGAGCAGCAGGGTGAACTGTCCCAGGCCGGCTCTGCAGCCCAGGGAGCTGGCCTATATGTCTGCAGCCTTGGGAAGATTTGTCGTCTCCCTGGGGGTCATTGTTTCGAGTCTAGATTGCACAAAACCATTCTTGGAGACTTTGGCCCTGTATTTGAATAATATGTTTTCATTTTAGGAGTACAGGTGAATGCTCAGGTATAATTACAAAATTGCTCTGGTTTTTCAAGCATAGGGGTAGCATAGGGTGGGAATGAATTTTCACTGTGAGGCTCCAAACCCTAGAGATTACTTGCCCTAATCCCAACCTGGAAAATCTTCTCACTTCCCTTTTCTCAGATCACTGTCCCTCAAACAGTTGCACTAACCCCTTCCTTTTCCCTGGGGTCTCCTGTGGCCAGTATTATCAGCTGGGCAACCTGGTGAAGAAGGATGCACATGGGCTTGACTAGCTTAGATTCACAGCCTAATAGATTCCTTAGAACCAGAAGGAATAAGACCCTAAGTACAAAGTTTGTGAGTTATCCAATCCACCAGCTATTACAATGATTACTTTTATGCTTTAAACCATATATATTATTTAAAATACAAACTGGTGGGCTGAATTGGTAATAAATAAGTAGCAGAAATTTATAGTGGTATTGGATAGGATGCTTGAAGCTATAGGTCATACCATATACCCTTCTAACTTTCAGATTTGGTGGTTTACAGAAAATTTGTAATAGTAAGAAAACTTTAACTCTTCTAAAAAGCCAGCTATTGTTTGGCATGAATCTTCTTTTGGTTTCTAGGGACCATGTTTCCTAGTGTAAATAGTATTCTTGCTCAGACCCCACATACTCCAAAATAAGAATGACTGAGCTCATCCTGATTTTAGGGCAAATCCCCCCTCTCTTAATCTTAAAGGGATAGGGATAGGGATAAGGAAAGCCAAAACATAAGTTCAGAACTCCATTTCTGTGGACGCAAAGATGTGGATAAAGTGTGTTGGTGGCAAGGGCCTTGGCTCTATTATTAATACCTGTGTGATCTCGGGCAAGTCACTGTTCTCCCTCAGTTTCCTTATCCATAAAAATGAAAGGTTTGGATTAGATCAGCTCTGAGGTTCAATACAGCTTGAAATCCCATGATCCTGTAACTAGGGCTTTAAAGTACTTTGCCTGAACTCCAGCTCCAAGTAGTGAGTAAATTCTCCATCCCAGGGTACCTTGCTGAGCATCAGCAAGACATCATTTGACCATCTTTCTCTATGGCTTTGAGTTTCATCTCTTGAGAATTTTCATGAGGGCTTCATAAATCAATACCTCCAAGATTTAGGAAACTGGTGGCTAAGTTAGTCTTGTGTCCTCACAGTTTGGAGATGCTGGTCTGCGGCTCCTTTCAGAACATCTCACAATGTTGCAAGTCCTGAACCTGTGTGAGACACCTGTCACCGATGCCGGCCTGCTGGCCCTAAGTTGTGAGTATATACAAGAAAGCCTGGGGGTTTCTAAATTGGAAAGGGTGGGAAAAGGAACTTTTTGAAGGTGCCTATCAGTACTTAATCCTTGAAGAATTTCTTAGTAATAGTGGGAAACATTACTTTGAAATAATGATTGTGATATATGATCTCTATGGCATCAGTTGAGCTGAACAGGTCCCTATCTATATATCTGAATCTCAGTCAGCTCACATACCAGCTCATCCCAACCTCAGAGCATCCCTGAGCAGCTATGATCAGCAGGTCTGCTCTTACTTAGGGAAGGTACCTCAACCAAAATCTTTGCGTTGAGTGTCTATTTAGGAATGTTGAGGATATTGTTTTTAGATGAGCTAAGCTACATTGAGACATTGGGATACCAGAATTGGTGTTGAGGATTAACTGAAGGCCTGGACCAAATCATTCATTTCATTCCCTCATTCAGTAAACATTCTAAGTCCCTTCTTACTTCTATTTGGATTATTGTTCTGGGAACTACATTCAGTCCTCTTGCCTTGCGTCTGGAAAACTTGTTATACTCATGGTCAGAATGTGGTGGGTGTGTGTGTGTCCACTTCTGACTCCCTTGTCCCTCATCACATATTTTCTTCTTTCTATCTTCATGTAGCAATGAAGAGCCTCTGCAGTTTAAACATGAATAGCACCAAACTCTCAGCAGATACCTATGAAGACCTGAAGGTATTTTAGTATCATTGATCTTAGAATGTCAGAACTTGGTACATGGGGGATCTCAGAGCATAAAATATAGGCAGAGCTGGGAGGAGAACATATAGCCAAGAAAAGCAAAGCTTGGAGGGGTTTAAAAAAGACCTGGGAATAAATTTGATAATGTAAATGAAATGGAGGAATATCTACAAAAATATAGATTGCCTAGGTTAACAGAAGAGGAAATAAATTATTTAAATAGCCCCATTTTGGAAAAAGAAATAGAACAAGCTATTAATCAACTCCCTAAGAAAAAATCTCCAGGGCCAGATGGATTTACATGTGAATTCTACCAAACATTCAAAGAACAATTAATCCCAATACTATATAAACTATTTGAAAAAATAGGGAAAGAAGGTGTACTACCAAATTCCTTCTATGAGACAGATATGGTGCTGATAGCTAAACCAGGTAGGGAGAAAACTGAGAAAGAAAACTATAGACCCATTTCCCTAATGAATATTGATGCAAAAATTTTAAATAAGATTTTAGCAAAAAAGACCTGGGGAAGAGCTTAGATCATGGAATCTCAAAGCTGGAAAGAATCTTAGATTGTATGAGGTCAGAAATGAGAATGTTCTCATAGGTTCTTAGAACCAGAAGGAATGGGACCCTAATGTTCGATAAGCTGGGTCTTAGACTATAGAATATAAGAATTGGACAGGACTTTTTTTTTTTTTTTTTTGTCTTTTTGCTGAGGCAATTGGGGTTAAGTGACTTGCCCAGGGTCACACAGCTAGGAAGTGTCTGAGACCAGATTTGAACTCAGGTCCTCCTGACTTCAGGGCTGGTGCTCTATCCACTTCGCCACCTAGCTGCCCCTGGACAGGACTTTTGAGCATAGAATCTTAGATCAGATAGGACCTTAGAATGTCAAAACTAAACAAATTAAAGGATATGGTAAGGAATACCAGAGTTAGGAAAGACCTTAAAACTCAGAGTGACATAATATAACAGTAGCTGGTATTTATAAAACACATTATGGTTTTCATCTCATTTCTCATTTCTCAAAGATCTAGGCAGGTCCCAGACTTGGCTTCACAGATGAGATCAAAACTCCTAGTCACTCTAACACTACTTTTTCCATTCCTCCTGGTTTCCCCAGTCTATCCCTGTTCTTACAATCCTAGGTATCTCCTAAGTCTGCACCAAGAGAGTAGTATTATTATCTTTTGTTTTGGTTAGACCATAATGACAAATGTATTGAATATAGCAATAGGTACCACATTTTAGGAATGATATTGGCAAGTTGCAACTCATCCAGCAGAGTACAGCCAAGATGATAAAGGGGTTGGATATCATGCCATTTGAGGATTGGTTAAAAGAATCAAGGAAGCTTAACCTGGAACAGAGAAGCCTTATAGGATCCCTGAGAGCTGTCTTTACTTATTTGAAGGGATGTCAAATGGATGAGAAATAGATTAGTTATGCTTGGTCCCAGAGAGCAGTAGTGTTTGCAGTTTTCAAAGATCAGAAGTAAAAGAAATCAGCCAAACCTGATTTGAGGGAAGGGTTCCCTCTCCCAGATAGAGGTTTTCACACAAAAGATATTATAGAAGGTACTCTTGTTAAGGCACAGGCCTGACTAAATAGCCTCAGATTGCTAGATAGCTCCTTCCAACTTTAGTGTTCTTTAATTCTGTGGCTTAAATATATGAAATTAATACTAAAATAAATGCATTCCAGGGTCAATTTCCAGAGTTGGTCCCATTCTCACTTGTCCTCCCCTCAATTCTTCTGAGCCCTGGACAGCTACATGGATCCCATGAATCCTGGCAAGGATTCTGCTAAAACCCCTTGAAGGGGTTCCCCTCAGGCAGTTAAGACTAGTGAGGAATTGGGAAGGATGGATTACTTGGGGGAGGATGGAAGTCAGGCTAGGAAGCTTCCAAGCAGAGCTCAGCCATACCTAGCTTCCCAGTGACTACAGCTGTTATTCCTTTGAAACAGGCCAAGCTGCCCAATCTGAAAGAGGTTGACGTCCGCTACACTGAAGCCTGGTGAATTCTCTCTCGCTCTCTTTAAGTTGTGACAAGAAGGAAAAAATTTGAAAACAAAACAACTTTTGACTAATAGCTGTAGAACAGCCAATTGTGGGGTCTTGGATCTCACCAACCTGGCTGTGAGATAGATGGGGGAGACTTTCATGGGGCAGGGGGCAGGGAGGGGGGCGGGGGGGGCTTTTAAGCATGCCCGGCCCCTGCCTCAATCTTTTAGATTCATAATTTTAAAAATCCAACTAACCTGAAAAAGACTTTGTAGCAACAAGAGGATTATAAATGGGGGTGGGTGGGGGGAGGGAGAGGGGAGAAAGGGGATGGGAAAGGGGAGAAACCCCTTGTGGAATTCTTTTGCTTTGGTGTTGATGCTGTGTGGGAAAATCAAATTCAGAATCCCCCATTACTCATAATTCCAATTGGCCTTCCTGGGAGTCCCCTTGAGGGACTCTCCAAACAAATAAGCCATTCATTACCCAGAGAAAAAGCCCAGATCATATCATCATACCTCTCCCTGTGTCCTTGCAATTGTTATGCAAAGTAATTTTGTTGTACATAAGATTTAAATAATGCACCTATTTAAGAAATGGTTCACAAACTACAGGTCTGGGACCTGTCTTTTATTTATAACTTGTTGATTCTTTTACCCCTTGGCGTATAGTACTGTATAAACTAGTCTGCTGTCTTGTTATTATTATTTTTTTAAAGGAAAAACCCTCCTTGAATAATTGCCTTTTCGTAATGGATCCTGTATGCTAACGCTCTCTTGTCAGCCCGTCCGTCCATCCGTCCGTCCGTCTGCTGCCGTGTTTATGATTTCAGAATGTCTCAAACATCCTCACTGACTGAAGCCCGAAGACACTGGGAGCAGGGAGGGAGGGAGGGAGAGGAGACCCCCCCCCCCCCCCGGGGGGGGGCGGGGAGGGGGGCCGGGGGAGGGGGGGGGGGGGGGGGGGGGGGGGGGGGGAGACCCCCCCCCCCCCGAAGTCTCGTTCCTGAAAGATCAGCCGTCTTTCCTTGCTCCTTGATCAGGCTGGGGATGCACTAACCATTTCCCCGCCCCACCCCCTTTCCGGGTAGGATAGCCCCCTGCCAAGAGAGAGCTAGTTTCATGATTTGCCTCCACCATTCTCTGTTCTAGTCCAAGATTTCAAGACTCCTAAGTCCTGCCCCCCAATTGTGTCGCTCAGCGTCCTCACATACGCATGCCCGCTTTTCTGCATGGTCTCTTGGGAGAAGAGCAGCCCTTACCACTGACCTGTAGCCATCCCTTTCTGTAAATGTGACCACTAGTCCCCAGAGCTCCTGGCCTCCCCATAGTTGCTAAGAAGGAAGAGCCTTTCCTGGGTGGACAAGCAGTTGGCTTTTCTCCTTTTGAGCCATGACTGTACAGAACAGCCCTTAGGGGAGGGGGTGCTGCTTGGGGGTCCCCACTTCTGTCTGTTTAGAACGAACACTCTCCCCTTCAGCAGCTCTAAGATTTCCATGTGGCCGAGGTAATGTTTTTATCTATCTGATTCATCTGACTCAATGGGAGCTGTGCTTTTTGTCTTTTATACTTTGCTAGGTAGATTTTATTACCCTGTGCCGTGCCCTCATTTTTTACAAAGAGAAATTGGGTTACGTCTTAATTCCTTTTGCGTGCCAGGTTCTTTGTGTTTTCCTTTGCCCCTCAAGTCCCACCCTGCACAATTGGCATCAGGTGCAGGAAGAAGAAGATGATAAGAAGAGACAGTTGGCCGCCTTTCTCCTTCGCACTGTTGCTTTACCTGATGGTTTCCTACTTAACTCCTGTTCTGTAGCTGTGTACAAAGAGATGTGAAATACTTTCAGGCAAAATAAACTGTAAGTGACTCGCTTTTAGCTGTGTGCTCTCTCTACCTCAGAGTCTTGATTACTTGGTGGGGGGACGGGAGCTGAAGGCCTGGGAGCTGGACAACCTTGCCAGCAAAATTATTAGAATAGCCCTCAGGCCCTCCCAAGTAGGCTTGCGTGCGCACGCACACACACTCACACTCACACAGCCCATATCCTACCAAAGTTCTCCCTGAACGCTAGGAGGCTGCTGTAATAACTGCATCTGGGGTCAGTGGGTCCTGATCATGGTTGGACTGCAATGCAACTGCTCTACACTTCTGCCCCAGGACTGGCTTTGGAGAGTGGGGTTGTGGGTGAGAGTGGGATGGAGACAAGGTCTAGGGTGGCCCTCCTCCAGCACCAAGTGGGAACAACACTGCCCAAGAGCCAGGGAAAACAACCAGTTCAGGTTATTAGCATAACCGGAGGACCCACTGGTACCTGGACTTTGCCCAAAGTGTTCAAATGTCTTATCCCAGCTCTGGTCTTACTATGCCAGCATGAGGATGCAGGGTACAAGAGACAGGATGGGGAAACAATTGGATCTAAATAGAAAGATGGGTTAGGAGTAGAAATGTTGCTTTTACTAAAGAAAGAAAATCATAATGAATCTGCAGATATAATATGAAACACATGCATGTATATACATGCATCATATGTGCATACATACACACAGAGCTCAGCCCCTGCCTTGCCAAGCTGTGCCCATCCTTCTCACTGAGCTTAAGGGACTGCTTTGATAGATGGTTTTGCTTGAATGTACACAGGGATATTGAGATTGGTAGCCTCAGACTTCAACTGGATCACAGTCTTAACTCTGCCACTTGAGAGTTTTCCAAGTCATGATAACCTTCAAATAAAAGTCCTTTAGAGGGTAACCAGTCTCAGACTCATTCAATTAAATTCAACAAGCACTGAGCACCTCCTATTTGAAGCTCTAAGTATACTGAGATGAAATAAGACAGCCCCTCTCTTCAAGGAGCTTTCCTGGTGGGGATGGATAAGTAAATATAAACTACAAAATAATGTGAGGAGATAAAGATCTTTAACAAATGGGTAAGGATCAAAGAGTGGCATGTAGAACCATAAGTTGACCAATTTACTTAGAATGCAGAATCCAAAGAGTGATGTGAAATAAGCCTGTAAAGATAGATTAGAGACATTGTGAAGGACTGTAAATGTCAGTTGAGGAGTTTTTACCCAAAGAACAGAAAAGAGCCACTGAATCTTTATCAGCAGTGGAGGGATACAGTTAGACCTGTGTTTTAGAATGACCACTGTCGTTGTGAGGGATAAGAGCGATTTTTTTTAAAGAGAGAAAATAAGGAAAGGGAGACCAATCAGGAGATATTTTCAGTAATACAGGCAATAAGAGTTTAAGCTAGGCTGTTGCTGTTGGTCCTTCATTTTTGAAGAGGACCAATGACATCCTGGAGTGAGGACTTATGTGGAAATTGGGTTTAAGTGAGGCAGAGTTGCACAGCTGTCAGCCTCACTCTTTCTTCCTGAGTCATTAAAGTCCAGTGGCAGGGCAAAAGTCAAGGCAGCCAATGATATAGCTCAGGATGTATTGATGACCCTGGCATCTTTGCTACCAAAGGTGAAGGAGGTGCTAGTCTTCCTGACAGTGGCAACAAGAATGAGGAAAACAGGTTGGATGTAAAAGTGGTCATGGAGATGAAAGAAACAAGATTGGGCAACTGACCCGATTAAGGGAATGGAAGATGACAGATCGAGAACCTGAGTAACTGGAAGGAGGAGCAGTAACATCACCAGGATGAAGGGGGAATGGGGAGTGCGGCCAAGAGCCAGGTGGTATCCGTGTGGAGACAGATCCAGAAAATAGTTGGGTTGGATAGGGGCATCAGGAAGTATTCTTTATAGAATTAATCATCGAATTCATGGGAATTGATGGAGAGACAGAGAAGACAGAACCCTAGTATGTACCCAAGCATAGCAAACGACTGAGACACAGAAAATGAAAACTCCAAGAGGAGCAACACAAAAACACAGAAGTTGTCCAAGAGGGAGGATAATCAAAAAGTTTCAAACAGTGTAGGGTGATAAGGACAAAAAAAATTAAGAAAAAACTCAATTTAGGAATTACAAAGTCATAGTTAAAGAAAGGAAGTTAGATTGCTCAGGATTGAGCAATATTGATTCTCTTCACAATATTTCTCACAGCCATCCCTTTCTCTCTACTTACATCACAATCACTCAAATTCAAGCCTATTTTACCTCTTGCCTGGACTATTGTAATGGAGTCCTAATTGGGCTTTCCCTCTTATCCCCTCTCTATCCTTTGCATAGTTTCCATATTCTTAAAGTACAAGTCTGACTAGGTCACTTCCTTATATGATACATAGTAGGCACTTAATATATACTTATTGAATTGCATTTAGCTAGGCTAAAGATCACATAATCTAGCGGGTTTTTTTAAATAGAGAAATAAGCTGAATATGTCATTCATATTGATCAATATTGTTTTAGACTATTTAAAATAACAAGAGGGTATAAGGTTGGACTATTGCTGTGGAATAGAAAATGAGTTAGTGGAGATAGAAAAATATGGAAAGATAAGGATTTAGGAATGAAAATGTTACCCACCTTTAGAGAAATAGAGGCCAAACAAGTATGGTGTGGTCTTACATCGATGCCCATGAATATATGTGTATATATGTTTGTGTATACACATATATACATTTATAGCCACACTTAATTGTATCCTTTGGGGAGGGGAAAAAAGAATAAAATAAAAAATCTGTGCTGCAAAGAACAAAAGAAAATCTTTAAGAAAACAAAGAGGGACAGCTCTCATCATATGTAGTATTTAACATGCTAGATTTTGAATTCCAAGTTTTTCTCCCTCCCTCCTCCCCCCAGATAAGCAAGCAACATGATGTAAGTTATACATATACAACCATGTTATATGGCCTTTCTTGAAATGGAAATTTTTTGCTTTATATTTTGAATCCTCTCATGTTCTGCTGTGCACATGGCAATTTTTTTTCTTTTTTCCCATTTTGTATTTAAATTTAAAATAAAAAAAAGTATTTAAAAAAGAGAGAGAATTAAGCTGAGAGAGAGAGGATTCAAGGTATACAGCAACACAATGGCAAAACCAAATTTAGAATCCCTATCACCTGACTCCTGGTCCAATGTATGTTTCACAATATCATTCCAGAGACCACTACTAATAGGGGGAAAAAACACCACAGCCTGTCTCTATGAAAAGGCTTTCCTTGGTATTTGTGAAGAAAATGACTAACAACCAGATTGGCCAATTTCGCTATCAGTACTCGGCATCACCCTTCCTAAAATCACCCCATTTGTATTGTTGAGTTTTGTCTCTTTTCCAGAAAGCCAAAGGGAAGGAAATCTCTTAAGGAAAAGCTTTCAGATGCAGCTGCAGTTCAGGGATAAAGAAGTACAAAAAAAATCTGGTTACACCCATTGTCAGAAAGGAATGCTTAATTAATATTTTTAATTCATTCATGTCTGGCACTTGGTGATCCCATTTGAGGTTTTCTTGGGAAAGACACTGGAATGGCTTACTGTTTCCTTCTCCAGCTCATTTTACAGATGAGGAAACTGAGGCAAACAGTGTTAAGTGAATTGCCTGGGGTCACATAGCTAATAAATATCTGATGCCAAATTTGAACTCAGGAAGTTCAGGCTCAGTACTCTACTCACTAGGCTACCTAGCTGCCCAGGAGGTTCAGTTATTACTATTAGCAAATAGATTCAATTAATTCTTAGAAAATATGTTTACTCAAAACAAGAACAGTAGTTAGGAAGTATTCCTATTCCTTTCCCTCACCCTCACCAAATAAATAAATAAAAACGAATGAATAAAAATGGAAAACCAATTTGGAAGTGGTATCCCATTGAGACACATACAAGAGAAGGGGCACAAACAAATGAAGTGGTTGTAAAGCACATATGTAGGGAAGACTGGTGGCCAAGGTTCTTAACTCTGGAACAAGAGACCCTCAATGTCTGTCTTTACTTTGGAGAATACTTATGAAGTTCCCTGTGAAGCAGAGGGTGTTGGTGATGGAAAAATTGCTCTGCGTCAAACTGGGCTTCTCCCACAGCATGGTGACTTGCTCTTTTCCACTGGGAAATGCAACAGTCCCCTTTCAGAAAAGGCAAAGATCCTTAGTCTAGGATTGACAAAAGCTTCTATAGTTCTAGTCCCCTAGGGTCATGATTCTAATGTTTGTCACTACCAAGTCAGAAGGTGAAAAAAGGGTAGTGTGGTTCCAAGTTGGGTTCCCTTGGTGAGGAACCCCATCTTAACTTATGGTGATTCCCTAATCCTCCCAGCTCCCCACACTTCCTAGATTTTTGTGAGGTCTTATGCAAATGAATGGCAAAAGACAAAGGTAAGGAGGCAGTCTTTTCCAGGAGGGCAAGTTTATTGTCTAGACTGGCTTTTTCATTTGGCTGTTGAGTTACTTAGAACTTCAGAATCCCTTTCAAGTTCTGGATTTCTTAATTTATACCTGAAAAAGATTTTCTCTCATTTTGCTTCTTAGTACCTTTGCTGAAGTATAAACAGGACATATCCTGACACAAATTTATTTATTTGTGTGTCTTCCCTGAAAAAATGTAAACTCCCTGAGGGCAGGGACTTTCAGTTTTTAATTTTTTATCCCTAGCATCTGACACATAAAAGGCATTCAGTATATGCTTGTTGAATGATTGGTTGGTTCTTCTATCTCCCTTACCCCCCCAAATAAAATAAATTTAAGAATGGGATTAATATATATATTCATATTTGCTACACCTCTGGATTGTTTAAAGGAAGTTGTTGAGTCATCTTGCAGTCATGACTGACTCCTTCTGACCCTTTTTAGGGTTTTCTTGGTAAAGACACTGGAAGGGTTTGCCACTTCCTTCCTCCAATTCATTTTACAGATGAGGAAACAGGGCAAACAGGATTGAGTGACTTGTCTAGGATCACACAGCTGCTAAGTGGCTGAGGCTGGATTTTTGACTCCAGACCAGGTGCTCTATTCACTATCTGCCCCTATGAATATTGTAGCCTTTCTATTAAACTATGACACCTCATAGCAGTAGAGAGAGGAGAGTATAGTAAAAAAAAAAATTATGGAATTGGATTTAGGAGAGATTTGGGTTTGGATTTTCTGTTGCTGCTACCAACAAACACTGTGCAGGTTGTTTGATCTATCATTCAATAAGCATTAAACACTTACTGTGGGTCAGGCACTGTGCTAGGCCTTGAATCCTGACATCAAGGAGGTGATACCGTAACATTCAAGTGAGTTGGATTTAAGTGAAGGAGGGCTGTGCAGTCACCTGCCTCACTTTTTTCTCCAGAGCCATCTGGGTCCAGTGGCCAGATATTAGACATGTAAAGGACCATGGTGAAACAATCTGTGCCATCAAGAAGCTTACTTTCTGTGAATTAATCTCTTTGGCCTTTTAATTTTCTCATCTGGGAAATGGGAATAATAATAGCACAGATCTCACAGTGTTGTTATGGGATCAAATGAGGTTTATGATAAGCACACCTAGTGCTATCTGTCAATTATAGTTAGAAATCATCTACTCTTGTGAGAGGCAGTGTGATTTAAAATACTGATAAAATACTGAACTTGGGTTCAAATCCTGCCTATGAAATGTCCCTTCTAATTATAGATTCTATAATGTTTCTGAGCTCTAGTTTCCTCATCTGTAAAATGGGAATAAACCCTTTGTATCTTTCTTACAGTGTTGTTACCAGGCTCAAATGAAAGAATTTTGATAATTTTAATGTAAATGTTGATATATTTGCAAAATGCTTAGATAATTTTTAAGTACCATAAATGTGGAGCAGTTAACCTTAATAGACTACTCACTTAGAAATAGAGACATTGTTGGAACTTGTTCTCTTATCGCAAAAAAATAAACTGGGAGGTTGAGATATAGAAACTATTCTAAGCAGAAACTAAGAAACTGATAAAGCTCATGATCCTTGCTTTAGTTGTTTGGAAAGAAGTATGAGTTGGGGGAAGCTGTGGGTGAGCAGGCATGTGTGCTTGTGCACATATTTTTTTCCACACACATAACACACACAGCACATATAGGATTTGTAGATTTTGGCTTACAAACACCAGGATCCATCTTCACAGTCAATTTAATTAAGTGACAATCATGGAGACAGTATAAAGAGCATTGCATGTTGGAGTCAAATGTAAGCATGCCAGATCTGTCACTAATTAGCTGTGTGACTTTGAATGTTCTGTATCTGTTTCCTCATCTTTGGATTGAAGATGCTGGACTAGATGTCCAGATCCTCTCCAGTTGTCCACCTACGCCATCTCGCCATTTGTCCCACTGCCAAGACACTGCCCTTGCTTCTCTCCCCCTGCACCAATCCCCTTCCATATTCCAAGTATCAAGTCCCTGAGAAGGTGAAGTGCTGAGCTTTGGAGCTCCCACCCTTTGGTTAAGCCAGCTTGATTGTGCCCCAGTAAAAATTTTCATAGCTGACTATGTCTAGCCAGCCCCAGACTAGGACATGTTTTATATCTCATCCAAACATCTTGCCATCTGCCTAGTGATTGACTGTGTACCTTCACTTTCCAGCTTGCTGTCTCTGGCTCTTAAGAACAATCACCAAAACACAGTGCTATTACTTATGGAAAGGATATATCAATTACCTCCCCTTTTGGCTTAGAAACAATTCATCTTCTATGTTTACTTCTGAGACCAAAAGTCCCTTTCTTGGCCACCACTCTCCAATATTGTGCATATGTTAACTCCCTAGTAGGATATGATTTTTGCATTTGCATTCCCAGGACTCAGCATAGTAATTAACACAAAGCAAATACTTAATATAGGCTTTTTTTAGTCATTTTGAGGTATCTTCCAGTTTTAATTTCTAGAATCCTATGAAATATCCCTTGAAGGAGACACCAGTTAAATTGATAGTAGCAAGCTTTAACACCTAGGTGGAATTGGGATTTAGGACAGCTAAATAGTGCAGTAGATAGAGCACTGGGCTTGAAGACAGGAAAACCTTCCTTCAAATCCAGCTTTAGACTCTTAGCTGTATAACCCTGCTCACGTCACGTCATTTGCCTTAGTTTCCTTATCTCTAAAATGAAGAAGGAAATGTCAAACTACTCAAGTATTTTCACTAAGAAAAGGAGTCACAGAGTCGGACACAACTGAAATGACTAAGCAACAAGGATTTGGTTGACATTTAAGTCAGTGATGTAAGAATATTACAGAAAAAGGAGGGTATAGATAGGACAACAAGGAGAGATGAGAAGATAGGAAGCCAGGGGTGCCAAAGATTGTGATCCTTTCCTCTGACTCCCAAATATGGAACTGGCAAAGACAAAGATCAGCTAGTTTGACCCATTCCTGAGGAGAAATCCCCTGTAAAATATACCTGATAAATTGTGGGTCATTCACTCTCTGCTAAAAGACCTTCATTGAAAAGTCTATTTGGGGTGTATCTAAATGGCACAGGAGGTAGAGCACCTGGCCTTAGAATCAGGAGGACCTAAGTTCAAATCCTTCCTCTAACAATAGTTATTTGGTCCTGGGCAAGTCATTGAACTCCCCAAAATCCTTCCTCTAACAATAGCTATATAGTCCTGGGCAAGTTATTTAACCCCAGCTGCTCAGAGACAGAGACAGAGATTCCAATCCACAACTTCCCAAAGCAGCTCACTCTACTTTTGGACAATTCTAATTGTTGTGAATTTTTTTTCTTACATTAAACTAAAATCTGCACCTGTGAAACTACTGTCCATTATTCCTGATTATATCCTCTGAAGCCAAGGAAAACACTTTTCCATGACAACCCAAAGAGGGTGACCTTCAAAGGCAGCAGATACTGTTGACTGGCTCAGGAAAATCATGAGTAAATGGCTAGAGTTGGGGGAGAAGGTGGAAAGGAAGGGAATTGGTCTGGTTTATCAGTGAAAGTAGCCTTTGAGCGTATGCTGGGCATGTCAGATGTGGAGTGTAGAGGATGAGGAAAAGAGTGGGAGTAGGAGGTGGGAAGGAGAGGAACAAAACTAGGTACAAAGAGAAATAGGACAGACTGAGGAGAAAAACAGGAGTCTGGAAGGGAAAAGTGGGAATGAACTAAGAGGCCAGCATGAGGTTTCTGAGCCAGTCTGTTGGCAGAGAACAAATCAGTGGAGAAGGAGAAGTCGAGGACATAGGAAGGGAGTCTAGCCACAGGAAGGAGATGGATTGTGTGTTCCTGAGAGACCAGAAAATAAATAAAGACATATAAAGCCCAAAAGGGGCAAAATGATTAGGAGAAATGGAAGAAGCCTGGGATCAGAAGGTTCCCCAGCATAAAGTAGATACTTTCAAGAGGTGTTTGTTTGTTTGGCCTTCGTTCTTACAGAGGACCAAAATTTTCATCACTAGATTGGGGTCAAGGTAAGTGACTGATCAGACCAATACAAGCCAGGACAACTCTATCGCAAGTTAGGCACAAAGCGTTCATAGGAATATTGGGAGAGGAGCTGTCTCTAAATTTGCACGTCTCCTATTTCTTCTGAGCACAATGCACTCTTTGAGGTGAGCACAGCATGCTGGGTGGTCCTGTGCCAGTGTCCCCCAGAGTTCTTCAGAGAGAACTGGAGAGTGTCGCTTCTTGTGTCTTTGGTGAGCACTTACCTTGTGCAGATACTACAAGATTGTCTTCCATTAACTTATTAGGTCACCTTAATTCAATTGTGTGACTTCTCTGAGACTCAGTTTCCTCATCTACAAAAGAAAGACACAGTTGGACCAGGTTATCTCTTTGGTCCTTTCTACCTCCAACAATTTATGGCACTATTTCATCAGACTATGGTTGGAGACCAAGTACAACCCAAAGTCAGGGGTGGTGCTAGGTGTCTTGTGAATGATAGAAGCAATGTACTTTAGGGGTGAGAGTGGGGATGAGGGGAAAGGGGCAGATCATTTGCATCTGATAATGTCAGAGAAGACTTCATGGAAGGTGTAGCATTTGACCCAGGAGCTGTAGGATTGGTAGAATACAAGCAGACACCAAGCAGAATGCTTCTAAGTAGAAGGAATCTTCTAAGCAAACACTTTATATAGGAAAGCACATGACCCTTGGATAAATGGCAAATTTCCCAGTAGGGATGAAGCCTAGAAGGGTCTGTTTGAGTGGGTAAGTCCAGGCCGGAATGTCAGCACGCAACAGCAGAAAGAAGACTGATTTCAGACTAAGAAGACTTAAGTACAATTCCTAATTTGGTTGCCTTCTACTTATGTAATGTTGAGTAACTCATTTACCTTCTCAAAGCCTCAGTTTCCTTATCTGTAAAATGGGAGTAATAAAACTGCACTTCCTCATTCACAGGGTATTTTCTGGGATAGTGCTTTGTCAATCTTAGTATTGATTTGCTAGAGATTCTGTTTCTGTTAAAAATTGAGATATGTTGAGGCAGTTAGCACAGTAGATAAAGCACTGGACCGGAGTTCAAATACAGCCTTGGATACTTAACACTTATTAGCTGTGTGATCCAGGATAAGTCACTTAAACTCCAAATGCTTTGCCAAGAAAAAAGTAGTAGAAATATGCTATTATTGACAATGAGGTGGGGGATATTAGGGGAAAAGACTGGAAGATAGATAAAAGATAGATTGTGGAGAGTTTTGAAAAAAGTTTGGACTCTATTCTTTTTTTATTAAAGCTTTTTATTTGCAAAACATATGCATAGGTAATTTTTCAACATTGATCCTTGCAAAGCTTCCTGTAACAAATCTTTCCTTTCTTCCCCCTCCTCCCTCCCCTAGATGGCAGGAAGTCTAATACATGTTAATATACTTGACAAATTGAATGTATGTATACATGTTTATACAGTTATCTTGCTGTACAGGAAAAATCGGATCTAAAAAAAAAACTGAGAAGGAAAACAAAATGCAAGCAAACATCAATAGAGAGCATGAAAATGCAATGTTGTGATCCAGACTCAGATCCCACAGGCTTCTCCCTGGGGGTAAATGGCTTTCTTCATCACTGAACAACTGGAACTGGTTTGAAACATCACATTGTTGAAGAGAACCATTGTCCATCAGAATTGATCATCATATAGTCTTGTTGCTGCGTATAATGACCTCCTGGTTCTGCTCATTTCACTCAGCATCAGTTCATGCAAGTCTCTCCAGTCCTCTCTGAAATCGTCCTGCTGGTTGTTTCTTACAGAACAATAATATTCCATATCATTCATATACCATAATTTATTCAGCCACTCTCCAATTGATGGGCATCCTTTCAGTTTCCAGTTTCTAGCCACTACAAAAAGGGCTGCCACAAACATTCTTGTACATGTGGGGCCCTTTCCTTCTTTTAAGATCTCTTTGGGATATGGACCCAATAAATACACTGCTGGATCAAAGGGTATGCACAGTTTGACAACTTTTTGAGCATAATTCCAAATTGCTTGGACTCTATTCTTTTTTTAAACTTTTTTTAAAGCTTTTTATTTGCAAAACATGCATAGGTAATTTTTCAACATTGACCCTTGCAAAGCTTTCTGCTACAAATTTTTCCCCCCTCCCCTCTTCCCCCTCTCCTACATGGCAGGAAGTCCAATACATGTTAACCATGTCAAAATACTTGACAAATCGAATATGTGTGTACATATTTTTACAGTTATCTTGTTGCACAAGAAAAATTGGATCTACAAGAAAAAAAATCTGAGAAGAGAAACATAATGCAAGCAAACATCAGTAGAGAGCATGAAAATGTGATGTGGTTGGACTCTATTCTTTAAGCAGTGTGGAGCACATAAAGCTCCTACTTCAAGCATATGGATGGCCTCTGAAGGAGACATTGTGGGGAAGTAAGACATCATTTAGGCCCTTTGTGTGAGAGAGTGCGGATGATTCAGTACAAACCACTCCAACATCAGATAACAATTCAAATCACCAGTGGGATCATTCTTATAAATAAAAAGTCATCACACGTACCCCACCTTCCTCTTCCTCCTTCCTCCCAACTCAACCTATCGTGCCTGATTATAGTCCCTGTCTTAGGAAGCTTATTGTCTGCTGCACCATTGAAAAAGAAGTCCTCCAACATTTGGTTGCCCTCTGCCAGGGCACTGGAGGCACATGATTACTAATTCCATCAGACAAGCCGGTTCCTTTAGGTGTTTAATCTGTATATGACTGGTTCTGGGCTGAGAATGATCACAGTTAGCTAGTG
Source organism: Myrmecobius fasciatus (assembly GCA_023553655.1). Classification (NCBI taxonomy): domain Eukaryota; kingdom Metazoa; phylum Chordata; class Mammalia; order Dasyuromorphia; family Myrmecobiidae; genus Myrmecobius; species Myrmecobius fasciatus. Next base: position 142,837 of record JAJPUD010005746.1, read on the forward strand.
CTGAGTCCCAAAGCCAGTGACATCATTGTTACCATGGTGATTCTATCTTCACACAGGCATCCTTAGCCTCCAGCTCCTGCAAATCACTTGGCAAGTTTGAGCCCCGCAGATAAACCCAGAAATTGCAATTCTTTAGGTTTAGAATTTTTGCATGCAACAGCAAGGAGGAGGATGGGTGAGATAGGGAGGGCATGAAAGCAGGGAGGAAAGGAGAGTGAGACCTATATTTCCAGATGTGACATGGGAGACATGGAGGAGACTGGCTGGGAGGGCAGGGGGAGAAGCAGGGTCTCATGGTCCACTAGCCATCAGCTGTTTCTTTTTTTGTTCTGGGGCTTCTTTTCCTTCCAGCTTCAGTATGGGAGAGTTCAGACCTGGAGTGCCACAGACATGTCTGTGTGAAGAGAACCTGGAGAGGAATGCTATGGCAGAATGTTTCCCTACTATAAGAACAGGGCCCAGCCCCAGATTCTATATCTCCATTAACTGAGGATAGCAGAGCTTCTTACAATGATTAGACTATGGGGTCCAGAAAAAAACACCACCCTATACCAGCACACTGGCAGAAACCTCATGAAGCCCTTGCACAGACATTCTCTGCCTTCTTCTCACCCTGTCTTCTGCCTATCCCCTTCCCTCTCCACTCTGATGAGCATCTGTCCTCTTAGGAACCTTGACCTTGGAGTTATAGAATGTCAGAGCAAAAAGGGACCTCACAGATCATTTAATCTAATCCATTTTACAGATGGGAAAACTGGCAGAAGAGGGATAAATGACTTGGCCAAAGTCACACAGTTATTAAATGTAATCGTTACAATTGTTCACGTTTTAAATATTTATTAAAAGAAAGGAAACAAAAATTTATTAAGCATCTACTATGTCCTAAATACTGTGCTAAACACATTACAAATATCCCACTTGATCTTCACAACAATCCTTTGAATAGGTGCTGTTATTCTCTATTTTATACTTGAGACATCTGAAGCAGACAGGTAAAATGACTTGCCCAGAGGTATATAATTTATAAATATCTGAAGTTGATTTGAATTCAGATTTTGCTGATTCCAGCACTCTATTCACTGTAGCTCCTAGCCACTATGTTCAATGGATTGTATTAGAAACTGGCATTGGGAAATACAAAGATGAATGAAGCAGTCCTTACCCTCCAGCTGATAATTAGTTGAGGATTTGGTAGAGGATTCTTTGTGTCAACTATTGGTTGAGCTACTCTCTTCCAACACTGAGATTCTGTGATTCAGTCAAATAAAGGAGAACCAGAATTAGAAAACAGGTCTCTACCAAACTGCTTCCTATGGGCCTCTGCAAAAATGTGACAAAGGGGGCTTCTTCCAACATGTAGAATGGGGGTGTTAGTTGGTGACTTGAAGGAAGGCAGAAAAAGACATCTCTAGCTTCTTCTCTCCTACCATTCTTTAAGGGAGAGACTTTCTCATCAAGATGGGAAGCAGAATGTTGGGGCCAGAAGCTCAGCCATTCTATACTCCTCAGAGAAAAGGGGTCCTGGGATAGAATTATATCTATTTACTCCTTTTCCACCAAATACCAATTCTCTGAAGAGCCAAGATAGCAGAGTACAGGCAGGAACTCCCCCAACCTGTCCCCCAAACCTAAAGTCCTTTAAATAAAGAGCATCAAAATACTCAAAAAGATGGAGTGTTCCTTATTATTGCTCTATAAGAAATGACCAGCAGCATGATTTCAGAGAGGCCTGGAGAGACTTGCATGAACTGAAGCTGAGTGAAATGAGCAGAACCAGAACATTATACACGGCAACAACAAGACTATATGATGATCAATTAGGATGGACATGGCTCTTTGCAACAATAAAATGCTTCAAACCAGTTCCAATTGTTCAGTGAAGAAGGCCATATACACCCAGAGAGAGGGATATGAAATGTGGACCACAACATAACATTTTCATGCTCTCGATTGATGTTTGCTTGCATTGTGTTTCCTTTCTCTGATTTTTCTTTCTTGTAGATACGATTTCTTGCACAACAATAAGTGTGGAAATGTGTATACATATATTCGATTTGTCAAGTATTTTAACATAATTAACATGTAGTGGATATCCTGCCATCTAGGGGAGGGGTGGGGAGTAGGGGGGGAAAAATTTGTAACAGAAAGCTTTATAAGGGTTAATGTTGAAGAATTACCCATACATATATTTTGCAAATAAAAAGTTTTAATAATTAAAAAAATATGGAGTGTTCCAGCCCCAGCCCCAGCACCAAATGCCAGTTCTACAATGAACACATGTACCATTTAGCCAGGAAACCCATCTATCCAGCTTAATAGCTAAACAGAAGTCAGAGAAAGGATACATAGGAAGCAATAGCAGACAATATAGAATGGTGAAGTTCTCCCATTGGGAGTGAGATTACAACACAACCAAGAAAGAGCTCTAAGTCTCACTTAAGGAGAAGTTCCCCAAAGTCTCTCATATAACGAAGGGAAATGATGGAGGTCCTGGTTCCTCTCATGTTGGCTTCTTCCCAGAGTCTTTCCCCCCCTCCGTGGCTTAGTAGATGGTTTTTCATGAGTTGCTGTGTCCTAACCTTGGACTAGCATGACTAATCCTTTGATAGCCATTTTTTACCTGAGTTAAGTGCTTTGGATGACAAGCAAATGGTCTATCATTGGTCATACATTCAAGGCTTTTTCCAATACCATCAGTGCCTTGTTGTTCAGTCATTTTTAGTCTGACTTCCTCATGATGCTATTTGGAGTTTCCTTGGCAAAGACAATGGAATTGTCATTTCCTTTTCTAGATCATTTTACACATGAGGAAAACAGAATTAAGAGACTTGTCCAGGGTGATATAATAAGTAATACAGTAATATTTACTATAATATAGTAAGGATCTGAGACTGGATTTGACTTCCTAACTCCAGGTCCAACACTCTATCCACTCAGCTATCCAGCTGCCTCCTATACTACTTATGCTGTGCTTACTAAATGTTGAATCATGTAAGACCCAGCAAAACTAGTGGCCCACTGGCAAGGCTTTTGAGACCCCCCCCCACCAGTGTCAGTGGGTAGATGGAAGGTGGAGTGGAATTGGGCTGACAGTATGTACATGTACAATGGAAAGGGCCTTGGTTCTAGAATCAAAAGAACCAGATTAAAATCATATCTTGGATATTCCCTGTCTTAAGTCTCCCTGGGCCTGTTTATTCATCTGTAAAATGAAAGGGTTGGAAAGCCTGGGAGATTCCATCCAACTCTAGATCTATGATTTTTTGAACTGAAGATAGTGCTCCAGATGTGGTCTGATTTAAATCTATGCCAAGGTGAGGCAGTACATAAGAAATGAATTGGTTCTGCCCATTAACAGGAAGAGGCAGCATGGCATGGAGACCAGAGGGCCAGCCATGGAGTCACAAATACCTGCATCTGACATTACCTGTGTGATACTGGACAAGTACCTCAACCTCCCTTCGATGCAGTTTTCTCCTCTGTAAAATGGAGGCTGGGAGAGGAGGGTATTAAATTAGAGGGTTATGAAATCCCCTCTAGCTCTAAGACACATCATGGTGCAATGGATAGAAAGCCAGCTTTGGATGTGGAAGACCTGGATTTAAATGATTTTGAAGAAGTTATGATCTCCCTGAGTCTCAGTTTACTTTTCCATAAAACTGGAAGGAGGTATGTAGGTTAGAGTAGGGATTCCTAAACTTTTTCCACTCATGACCATTTTTCGTTTTAGAAATTTTTATGTGACCTTGGATATATAAGTATATAAAATAAGTATACAAATAAAGCCTTTACTAATAATAAATCATAATTTTGTGACCTCCCCACATTCAGTTATGAGACCCCATAGGAGACTGTGAACCACAGTTTAAGAAAAAGGGTTTATAGGACTCTCACAGCTTCAAGTAACTAACTCTCAAACTGTCGGTGGCAGGGCACATACTGACCTGCATGGGCAGAGGAAGTTTTCTCACTGGGAGCAACTTGTATCAATAAAAAAATTGCAGGTCTAGTTTTTAAAAGAGAAAAGTCAGACTCTACAACTTAGTATTTTTGCTCTTTCTGTTGTTTGCTTGCATTTTGTTTTCTTTCTTAGTTTTTTTTCCTTCTTGATCTGATTTTTCTTGTGCAGCAAGATAACTGTACAGATATGTATACATATATTGGATTTAACATATATTTAACATATTTAACATGTATTGGATTACCTGCCATCTGAGGGAGGGGGTGGGGAGAAAGGGGAAAATTTGGAACAGAAGGTTTTGCAAGGGTCAATGTTGAAAAATTATCCATGCATGTGTTTTGTAAATAAAAAGCTTTAATAAAATAAAATAAAAAAGAGAAGTCAGACCATTCCAGGGACTTTCCTGGCTTTTGGAAGTCAGCTTCCAAGAGACTAATAATGGCCTGCCCCTATGATCCCTGCTGACAGAACCCTGGCCTGGCTGGAGAGGGATTGGACACGGGGTCTCCCCTAATAGCCTGTAGAGCACCAGTCTCCTAAGTATGACAAGCCCTAATTAGGCAGCAGGACCTTCTAAGTTGTTTGTCAAGGACTGGGGATGGGTTTGCACTTATCACAGAAACATGGAATCTCAGATTTGGAAGGGAAATCAGAGGTCAGAGCTAATGTGCAAATATCATCCAGCCTCCATTTGAAGACTTCCAGTTAAGGGAAATTCACTGCCCTCCCAGCGCTGTCTAGTGTACTTCGAGACAGATGTCATTATTAGGAAGTTTTTCCTTACATGGAGCTGAAATCTTTCTCCCTATCACTTGTCTCCATTACTTCTGGTTGTTCTGGGACCAAGCAGAACAAGGCTAATTTCTCCTTCACAAAATAGTGCTTCAAACACTTGAAGATAGCTATCATATTTACTCTAAGTTTTCTCTTTGCAGACCATGCACTTCTAGCTCTGTAAACTTATTCTCATATTGGCGTGACATCTAGTTTTTATGCCATTCACCAAGCTGCAGGTAGTACAGCAGATGGAGGCAGGAAGACCTGAGTTCAAATGAAACCTTAGACACTTATTAGCTATGTGACCCTGGACAAGTCATAACCTCCGTTTGCCTCAGTTTCCTCAACTGTAAAATAGGAATAATAATAATAACACCTAACTCTCAGGGTTATTATAAGGATCAAAATATAATAATATTTGTAAAAAGCATAGGATAGGATGGGTACATATTCCCTTTCCCCCTCCATTTTGGTCATTTTTCTCTGGAAGTGTTTCATTGTGTCAGTGGGTAGATGGAGGGTGGGGAGGAATTGGGCAGAAAGTATGCACAATGGAAAGAGCCTTGGTTCTGGAATAAAAAAAAAACGATTAAAATCATATCTTGTACATTCACTGTCTTAAGTCTCCCTGGGCCTGTTTATTCATCTGTAAAAGGAAAGGGTTGGAAAGCCTGAGAGATCCCATCCAACGCTAGATCTGTGATTTTTTGAACTGAAGATAGAGCTCCAGATGTGGTCAGATTTAATGTATGGTCCTGAAGGGTTTGGTTTTGTGGAGTCTCAGTGCCAAGCAAGGTGAGCAGCAGCCAATTCTGCACCAAAGTGTCTAGAGGTAAAAGCTGTACCACTCCCCATCCCCAACCCCACCATAATCTCAATCCATGGCTTTTATACTTGGTTTTTTCATGTCTATCTTTCCTCTTTTTAAAAAGAAAAGTCTAGGGTATAATTGGAACATACTCTGGAATACTATATATATATTTGTGCTGAGGCAATTGGGGTTAAGTGACTTGCCCAGGGTCACACAACTAGGAAGTGTTAAGTGTCTGAGGCCAGATTTGAACCCAGGTCCTGCTGACTTCAGGGCTGGTGCTCTATCCACTGTACCACCTAGCTGTCCCAGGAATATTATATTATTGATAGCAAACATACTCTAACTGTATTTCTATTCAGTTTATATTGGGAAAAATCTCTTCCCAGTTGGATTTACTTCTCCTCTCAATCCTGTCCTTTACGTTTATAGTCAGACAAATGTATGCAAGATGACCACCATGTAAGTATAATGGGGGTGGGGGAGATGGAGTGGCCAGTAAGGGCTCGGACATTATTCTCACTGACATTAATCCACATGAAGTCTGCTTGGCTCCTTGGTGAGCCTGCTGATTGGAAATGCATGATGGAGAGGCTCTTCACTTTCCTAATTCAAATTATGCCCAGATTTTCTTTTTTGTGTGTAATTTTTATTGATGTTTTTCTATTTTTTACATCAACATAGTATCCCATATATCCCACATATATCATAATTATCCTCACTCTCTAAGAGCTATTCCATAGGACAATTAGAATTTTTTTTTTTTGGAGAAGAAAAAAAAAGTCAGCACAACTGATGGATACATTGATAAAGTCTAAAAAGATGCAACATGTAACCACATCTATGGACCCCCTGCCTTCACCACAGGATAAGTGATGACTAGATAGTCTTACTATTCCTTGATTAAAGGTGTGGCCTCCTTCTCAAACCTCAGTTTCTCTTTTCTATAAAAAGGAGGGATTGGATTAGGTTGTCTGCAGGTCTCTATCTGTGTTCCCATGAAATGACCTTATGGATGTGCTCCACAGGCTGTCTGATTAGTATATAATCTCCCAGGGGCTTTCTGCTTAATGCTGTGGTTAAGACAAAAAAGACAAAATGTCTTTTCAGTTGGCTGCTGAGCTGGAACTGAGTGTGCATACAAAAGACTTGAAAAGTGGAACAATTCTCTCTTCTCTGGAGTAAAGGAAGAAATACTGTGAGTTGTGATTGGGGAAGACCTGCTCCCCTCACATGGATAGGTGGTCATGAACACAAAGAGCTATGGTGGGTTTTTTTTTTT